>CAIGRK010405397.1:845-10891 GCA_903798315.1 Fraxinus greggii | reverse complement strand
GGTAGAGACGTTTTGCGCCAATTATCCTTTAATGTTATAAATTTTGAAATAGAAATTTTTTTATAGAATGTATGGTTGAAAAGAAAATGAATTTTTTTTTTATTTACACGTAATAATATTTTATTAGAGAACATGTGATTAAATATATATATTATAATATAAATTAATAGGGCAAACGGGGGCATAATATTCAAATGTTGTAACATGTAACAAAATATTTAAGATAATAAATCTACACAAATTGTCAGATTAAAAAACATCATAACAAAAAGTGTACGTTAAGAAAGAACAAGAAATTTACATAAATTTTAGGGATAATTGCAGCAAAAATTCCAAACCTTTAAAACATTAGCAGATTTTTTCCAAATATTTGATTTGTTACAGTCGTCACTCTTAACATTTTCAAACGTTGCATGTGAGACCTTTTTGGACGATTTTCATTCATTTTTCCATCATTTGACCCATAAAATAAAAAATTGACCACTTTCTATCAAAATAGGGGAGGGCAAAATGGTAACTTACTATTTTTCCATAAAATAATTAAAAAGTAAGGCCCAAAACAAGAAAATATATATAGGAAAAGGATTTGAAGAAAATATGCTAATGTTTCGAAGGTTTGATGCTTTTGCTGTAATTATTCCTAAATTTTAATTTAATTTTGAATAAACGAGAATCTTAAATAGTGATTGCACTCATAATATCATGTTTGGTTCAGTAAAAAAAAACCAACTAAATTTAAGTCAAAGTTAATATCTAAATTTTAACCATATATTTTATAGAATTCGCAATTTTTCAATCGCACATTCTATCAATTTTTATCAAAATTTAATAAAAAAATAAATTTTTTATCTATACCAAATAGGGGTATGAAGAAAATGAAAAGAACAAAACTGCAGGGTACGAAAATTACATGATTTGTTATGTTGACGAACAATGTAGCTCCTGTTTGACAAATATTATTTGGATAAAATGGAATTTTGAATAGTGAATTTTTGCAGAATACGTGGTTAAAAAATAAAGAAATATTTTGGATTTACGTGAAAAATATTTGATTGTGTGAATATGTGGTTAAAAATGAATACGTAGAAAAAAGAGCTTTTAAATAACGATGATCAAACATGAGTTACTTTAGATATTTTTGTAGTAGCAACTACCCGAACTGCTCTTATTAAAAGTTTTTCTTCTTTCTTCAACCGGTCCGTAGCTGGTAGCGACATGAGGAAAATATCCGAAATGGTCTATTTTATTTGCTATCACTTTAATTGATGACCATAAATTAGTAATTGAGGGTGGTGAGAATTTGAGGGATAAACTCCTCGAGGATGGGATGTGTGCGGTGTGCCCTTTTGCTAAAGTTAATGTAAGATGGCACTCCATGTCACAAACCATTAATATGTTTGAATCCTCTCGTCACTTACCATTACAAAATATATTATCTACTCATCTCTTTTGTTTCTTTTGTCGTTTTTTTCAATTTATTTAATAATAAGTAAATAAATAAATTCTTTTAATCCATTTTTTTAATTAAAGAGAATTTTTTTAATATGAAATTGAAGTAATTGAATCTTACATGTCCAAATCACAACATCGCTAGTGAAATTCCTACGCGGGATACTTTTAATAAAAGTAAGTATACATGTAACATTTCAATAAATAATAATATTTTTAATGTACTCTACAAACTCTATTTTTCAAGGGCATATTCTGTAATTTAGAAAGTATTCACAAGTTTAGAGAGAGAAAATTTTAAGTATTCAAATAACCTCTTCATATTTAACACTTAATTTTACTACTCCAAAAAAATATTTTTTATTTTTTCCTATCTTTTATTTTCACAAATTCCCTCCAAATTATTATATTATTTTTCTCCATTAAAAACTGAAATACTTTGAATGCATTTAATTCTAGAGATTGGATTTCATTCTTCAAATTTAGAGAGTCAACATCACTCTCTAAATTAAAATATTGATTTAAAAAGTCTCTTGAATTATAATTTTAGGGGTTGATTTTTTAAAATAGAGAATATCATATGTTAAATAATTTTTTGAAGATGCTCTTGTGACATGAAAGTTGGAAGACTTCCGATTTATGTAGAATTAATGATGGTGTAGTTTAAGTTCAAATTTTTAGTAGATTGAGATAAAATTGATGAAATACGTGATTGAAAAGTTATGAATTCCATAAAATGTGTAGTTAAAAGTAACTGTTGATTTTGATGCGAGATTTTAATTTAATTTTAATCCAAACCAGACAGGTACAATGTCTAATGAATTTATTCTCAAGTTCAAAGATGTAGTTTTATAATTCAATAATGTTGTCGGATGTCTTATATTTTTGAAATCTCATGTAAATACGTGTGTTAAACAGGTTGAACCGTTAGCAAATTCATCACACTCGATCCATGGACAGCTCGAGATCGTATTGAGACCAACCATGAACCTAGCTGGACACATTTTTTCATAAGCCGGCTTGTGGGCCAAATTTGTTTTTTTTGAATTTTTGAATTTATTTTTTTAAAAAAATGAGACATCTCACTTGTGGACAGCTCGACTCAACACATAAAACCCACTAGCCAAAAGGACTGAAACAAGCTTAGTTTGTGGATACCGATTGAACTCAACTCATTCATAGGGTGAGGTTAGATTGATTGCCACCTCTGCATCTAAACATGCATTTATATAAATCTTATATGAGAACATGTATGCATATATGTCATTTATCAGAGACTCGTTGTTTTAAAATTCATTTTTTTTAAAACTCATTTTTAATCGTGTATTTTTTGAATAAAATAATTTTTCACGTAATCCAAGTTAGTGTCTGGCCCTCATTTTGGGGAAATTTTAAATTTTGGAATATTGATCGATTGGAGAATGTGTTGTTGAAAAATAATGAAAAATTTTAGATTTATGTGTAATTTAATTTTATTTGAAAATTATGAGATTAAAATTAAGAAAGAGTCTATACGTGTCTCAGTGTCTGTATTTATATTGGCAGCCATTACACACACAGTTCATAAACCACAGATAGTAAGTAGAGATGGAAGGAAAAAATCTACTTCGCTACTTGTTCTTCCTCTCCTCCATAGTTTTACTCTTGTTCTTCACTTTGCTAAACCTTCCATCTCCGCCGTCCAAGGCGGAGCTACTAGACTGCACCACCAGCTCCCTATGGTGCACCCCCAAGAACAGAATCCAATCCAAAAACCACATAACAAAACCCAACAGCCACACCGCCGACGTTCCCCACCACCCTCTAGACCCCCTCACTCTCACAGAATTCAACAGAGTCAAAAAAATCATCAAATCCCATCAACTGTTTAAGAACTCAGTCTATGCCCTTCACTCTGTCGTACTCGAAGAGCCGGAAAAGAAGGCGGTGCTCAATTGGAAAAAGGGAGACCCACTCCCGGCGAGGAAGGCCTCCGTCATCGCACGTGCGCGTGGTGTTTCGCACGTGCTGATGGTGGACCTTTCTACGGGTGAGGTGACCCAGCACGAAACGAATCAATATTCCGGATACCCGACTATGACCGTTGAGGATATGAACTCAGTCATTTGGGCCCCACTCGCTAGTGCTGATTTTAATCGGACGGTCATTGAGCGTGGGGTTGATCTGATTGATCTTTCATGCTTGCCCATTTCAACTGGCTGGTTTGGTATGGATTTACCCCCTGTTTGTCATCCATTTTCTCATAATCCTTTTTTTTCTCAAATTCACTTTCAACCACACACTATCTCTATAAAAAATATTTTGCAGGTAAATTCGAAAATTTTTCTTACCTTTATCCCAAAAATCACTATTTCAAAACACATTTTGTCCGAAACAGTCTTTAATCTTTGTCAAACAGCATATGAATTGATTAATATTTTGCGATGAATGTGACATTAAGATGTTAAGTCGAGTTTGAGTCTCGTTGTTTCTTCTATAGGGAAGGCCGAGGAGAGCCGAAGGTTGATCAAAGTGCAATGCTACTCCATGAAAGATACTGCCAACTTTTACATGAGGCCTATTGAAGGGCTTACCGTCGTCGTTGATTTGGACACGAAAGAAGTGCTGAAAATAACTGATAATGGTAAAAACATACCAATACCAAAGGCGAATAACACAGATTATCGTTTTTCAGTCCAAAATTCGTATCAAAGGCTAGTCAATCCGATATCAATTGAACAACCAAATGGTCCTAGTTTTACAGTAGAAGACGATCATTTGGTCAAGTGGGCGAACTGGGAATTCCACCTAAAACCGGATGCAAGAGCCGGGGTGATCATTTCTCGGGTCATGTTTAGGGACCCTAGTTCCGGGGAGAGGAGGAGTGTGATGTACCAAGGGCATACATCGGAATTGTTTGTGCCATACATGGATCCTAGTGATGCTTGGTACTTTAAGACCTACATGGATGCTGGGGAATACGGGTTCGGGTTACAGGCTATGCCACTCGACCCGCTTAACGATTGTCCGAGGAATGCCTACTATATGGATGGTGTGTTTGCAGCTGCCGATGGAACACCGTATGTCCGATCCAACATGGTTTGTGTGTTCGAGAGTTATGCAGGTGACATTGGATGGAGACACTCTGAGAGCCCAATTACTGGCATGGAGGTAAAATAGATCATCTTATCTTCATATAGTTCTCTTTCATTTCTATACTGTCGTGGTACACTGTGAAACTTGAAAATTATAGTAAATATCTTGTTGTAAGTCGAGGGTAATCCTTTGTTAATATTGTTAATATTTGTTGTGCCATATTTCCAAACACAAGGAAAATACTAAACTACGGCGTGTGAATTGTATGGTGCAACGCATATTACACGTAGTGGGCGAGTGACCCGTCAATTTTCTCGACACATCTAGATGTTCTTGTTATCGTTGGATTGATTTCTTCTGTTGGACTTATTGGCAGATTCGAGAGGCAAGGCCGAAGGTGACGTTGGTGGTGAGGATGGCAGCATCTGTTGCCAACTATGATTATATAGTAGATTGGGAGTTCCAAACAGATGGACTCGTCAGAATTAAGGTAAGTTTGAATTGTATACAAATGGTTCTCTTTTCATAAGTTTCTTTATCAATCATTTTCACAAGTTGGAAATATCTTCCTTTATATTCCGAATTCATAAGCTGCCAAAATGAGAAAAGTCATTGGCAAAGAATCTGTTTCACTGCCACAGTATGAGATTTTACCTAATTCCATCACCATTGAGTGAGAGATTTGACTAATATGTAGTTATCAAAAACACTGATTAGACTTGGAAAATTACGGGTTGTTGTAGGGTCCGGATATCGAAAATGTCTTGATATTCAATGAACACAATGAGTAGGTGCCTTTTGTTAAATATCATAATTATCTACATTCTTTCAGAAACTTGTTGGGTTTAATTTGGCATTCTATCAACATCCAGAACACATTTAGCCCAATAGAAAAGCAAAAATTTAATCAAGTGCCTGTTTATAATGCTTTTTTCTCCATTAATTTTGTATCTTAGTGCTTATGTACAGTATTCCTTGTACACATATTTGTTTTCTAGGTTGGCCTTAGTGGAATATTGATGGTGAAAGGCACTCCTTATGTCAACATGAACCAAGTAAACGAACAAGAAAACCTCCATGGAACCCTCTTGTCTGAAAATGTCATTGGTGTCATCCATGATCACTACATAACATTCTACCTTGATATGGACGTCGACGGCTCGGATAATTCCTTCGTAAACGTCCATCTCCAACGAGAACATACCTCGCCCGGAGAATCTCCGAGAATGAGCTACCTGAAAGCGGTAAGAAAAGTAGCAAAGACCGAAAAAGATGCTAAGATTAAGCTCAAGTTGTACGATCCATCAGAATTCCACGTCGTTAATCCGAGCAAGAAGACGCGGGTTGGAAATCCAGTGGGATATAAGTTGGTTCCCGGTGGCACAGCAGCTAATTTGCTTGATCTGAATGATCCTCCACAAAAGCGAGGTGCTTTTACCAACAACCAAATTTGGGTAACTCCATATAACAAGAGTGAGAAATGGGCTGGTGGCTTGTTTGCTTACCAGAGTCATGGTGATGACACCTTGAAAGTATGGTCTCAAAGGTATCAAATTCTTTTATAAACATATATTTTTTCATTTGCTACGAAAAATATGACTTGACATCAAAAATTCGTTCATACTTGTTTTTTATTGTCCAGTTGGGCAAAACCGGTCAGAGTTTTTTTTTTTTTTTTTGAATCTTAGGGCTTGGTAGGGCTTTTAAAAAGTCAAAAGTTGCCTATGAGGCTAAGAAGCTGATTTTGAACATGTTTGGATAATTTTCCGGTAATGCTTTGTTTACTAAAATAGCTTTTAGAGGAACGTGACTAACTCACATGAAACTTTTGTACAAGAAGCAGAAATCATGTCAAACAAGCCCATAGTATCTTTGAGAAGCGCATCAACATTACATGATTTTGCCTGGTCGGAACAAAGTTTTTATCTGTCTCCTCCGATATCCATTCTGAACAAAAACATCAATGCTTTGCTCTAAATATGAAAGTTGATATCGAGATTTAGGTAGAAGAAATCTCTGCGTGCTTGTCTCTATATTGGTTAATCAAATTTGTTTTTATTTTTATTTTTTGTGTCAGGGATGAACCAATTGAGAACAAGGACATTGTCCTATGGTACACATTAGGATTTCATCACATTCCATGTCAAGAAGATTTTCCCATAATGCCAACTGTATCCTCAAGCTTTGATTTGAAGCCTGTCAATTTCTTTGAGAGCAATCCTATTCTTGGGATCCCACCAAATGTTGAGAAGGATCTTCCCATTTGCAAAGCAGCTGCTGCTGCTTCAGCTTGATAAAATCCATCCTATTCATCCTTCGGACCCTATCACGCAATGCACGCACCTATCTGATACGTAGACGTAGACGAGAGTGGGCGAATATGGATCTGTGTATATAGTTTCCTAATCTAGATGTAAAAGGCTTGTGTTCTACTGTGAAATATATGTATTTCTGGTGCAATAATTATGCGAGTTTTACATTCAATCCGAGATGATCGAATATAAACGCAATTATGTGAGAAATTGGCATGTTCATCTAATTCCAAGTACTTTTGTCTCTGGGGAATTTGGCCAAACAGTCGGGAATTTGGACTGTTTGGCCAAATTTGGACTTTGACCATCTTATTGGGAAAAAAAAAAAAAAATGGGCGGAAGAAAAATTATAATTATTATTATTATGAAATGACAAAGTTGCCCTTCAATTGGGAGCAAAATAATCACCCGATTCCCCCATTTCACCTCCATTTTTTTCTTTACCCAATTCCACTGTGAAAATCTATTTCTCCAGTCTGAACTTCTTCTTCTACCTTCCCCTTTTTATCTCCTTCAACCCAATTTCCCACATTTCACCTCGTTTTTTCTTCTTCAATTCATTGTAAAACCCTATTCTCCAATTTTTAATTCCAACGTCTTCTTCTTCCGTTCTTTGAAAAAAAGTCCCTCGTGGAATTGAACCAAGAAAAATCTTGAAATGGGATTTTCATCAATTTATAGACAATATTGCGAAACTTGAACCATATGAAGAAGCTGAATAGAGATCAAAGCATCAAAAGAAGAAAAAATACAGCTGCAAAGAGGAACCAAGAATCCACCAAGTTCTTTGTTTTTTGTGGATTACCTTTTTCTCTGCATCTTCTTCTGATTCCTCCTCTTCGTTCT
This sequence comes from Fraxinus greggii, assembly GCA_903798315.1. NCBI lineage: Eukaryota > Viridiplantae > Streptophyta > Magnoliopsida > Lamiales > Oleaceae > Fraxinus > Fraxinus greggii. The sequence goes on along the minus strand of CAIGRK010405397.1, from coordinate 3,209 downwards.
CTTCAAAATGGTCGACTTTTAATCCAGAAAGGTAAATGTTTAACCACCCATTTTTCTCATTATTTACAAATCTGATAATATTGTACTGAATTCGCCCATTTTTAATCAATATATGCAATTATGTATTTTTTGGCAAAATTTGCAGTTATATAGCATATTGTTCCTATGCATGAGTGTGTGTATATGCCCGTTTTGCTTGTTTTCGTCTTGATGTGTATAAGATTCAATTAAAGGGAAAAACAGAAAGGTGCCTAATTGCTGACCCTTTCGAGGGAATTTTTTATAATGATGTAAGCTGCAAAGTCATAGTTCTATCTTACAAGAAGGAATGATGTTAAAAATTTATATGCTTGGAATTGCTTATATTCAGATATGTATGTTTTAAGCCAAAGTTATGATTTTGATGACAATATTATCTGTTTTGTGGTTAGCTGTTTTGTAACTAAGCATCATAGTTGTGCTGCCAAGGCTATGTGCCTCTGCTTCTTATTAGGCTAAATCTAATTTGTTATGCTGCTAAGATGCTTGGTTAAGAGAGATGTTGAAGGGTGCTGATCTAAGTTTCAGATAGAGTGAAATGTGAAATTTTAGAACTTGGAGATTTTGGTAAAGAAGGCATTGATTTTTGACACAAATGCTGTATAATTTTTAATAAAATGCACAAACTGATATTTGATGTGCTGCATTTTAGGTTGTGGACCTAAGTTTCTGAAAATGTGAAATTCCGTAACTTCGATATTTGGTGAAGGCAGCACAGATTTTGGACACAAGTACTGTCTCATTTTTCATAATATTCGCACTAATATTTGTATGCTCCATACTGTCTACCGGATTCCCACTGGTTTGCGCTCACGATCAATTTGATGGAGCTAACTATTTATATTTATGATAATTTGCCAAAACACGTTCGTACTGCTCGGCTCAAATGTATGAAGCCTATTCAAGTGGTTTTTCCTTGGTTGCCACGCGTGATGAAAATTCCGGCCTCCAACATATTCCATCATCGAATGGTTGTAGTTCCTAAACAAACAACATGTTCCATTTGTCTCTTTTATGTCATTTTCAATCTAAATTTTTTCTCACAAATACTTTGCAGGCTCTTTTCAATGAAGTACATAGAATTTTTGCAAGCTCAATTCAATATGTATTTGGTTCGTCAAGAATATATGTCCAATTGGAGGATGAAATTAGCTACGGATATATTTGCATGGCATTTTGATATGTAGATTTAGTTAGTTTTTTGTGGGTTTACTTTGTTTTTTAACTTTCAAGGAGAGGATTTTATCCGCTGTACATTTCTGCAGTTCAGTTATATGTTTGCCTTTCAGTTATTAATTTTTTTGATACCTTTAAGTTAAATGTTTGCATTTCAGTTGTACATAAGCAGTCACGTCCCACCTTCTTAGATGTTTGCCTTTTAAGTTAAATGTTGGTGTGTGTCTTTATGGTGTTTATGTCTTTAACAGCACCACTTCCGTTTTAAAATGTATGTGAAAATAAAAAAACGACACTCAAGCGTTATGTCTCAAGAAAACGACACAAGTGTCGTTACTTGAATTCTAAGCATCCATGGGAACGGCACAAGTGTTTTGACCTTTCATATAAATGTTCATGAGAACGGCACAAGTGACGTTATTGGATATTATGTGTCCACCACGTCCGTTTTAAATTATTTTAAGGAAATATCTTTTAAGTGATATTTATGATCTAATTCATTATCAATTTGATTTGCGGAAAAGAAGAACACATAAATTATTATCAAAAACAATTAACAATGAATGAGGGAATGCATTCATATTGGACATATAGCTAAATAAATAAGGGTTAATAAAACATCGGTGATAAGAATATAACGGAAAATAATAAAAAAAATTAAGTGTGAAATGAGCAAAGATTATAAATATTTATTGCAGTTATGATGTTGTGTAGTTCATAAAAATTTTACTGGGAATATAATTACCATATCATTTATTGTAGTTATAATGTTTTCATCTAAACTTAGGTATTATTGGGATTTATATGTAACGTCAATTAAAATAATTTTTAAATAAGAGTAAATATAACATAAAGTGAGATTTTATCAAATCATATGGTAACATTCTTTGTGCATTAATTTTATTACATTAAATAAATCGTTAGTTGTTGGGATATGTGTGAAAAAAACAAATGAAACAATCATTTAAATAAGGAAATATGGATATTATTTTTTAAATTGACTAATTCAAAGTAGAAAATAAATCTAAGTTATACATAAAGAAAAGTGATTTTTAATTTCATGTTGAATAGATTGAATTCATGTTATCTTTTTCACCATTTAATATTTTATTGACAATGTGCCTTTCAATTCTTATTTTTTGTATTTTT
>CAIGRK010405314.1:0-18833 GCA_903798315.1 Fraxinus greggii | reverse complement strand
CATCTGTGTCATTAATTTGGTCAATTTACTTACCTAATTAGTAAGAAAGTCAATATGACCAACATAATCCTGATTCTTATTTCTATTTAAGTTGCAGTTTCTATTTCTGTTCAGGAAATGTCTCACCGCAATGAAAACAAGCAGGAATAAACCTAGGACTAAATGTATGTGATTGTTGATATCTATTCCTAGGTTGGCATGTCCTATGCTGTATAGTAGGCATCGGTCTTACATATTCCTCATTCTTAGGTTTAGGATTAGGCACATATTTAAGTTGGTCGGTACCACAGACAAATGTGGTCTTGGACGTATTAGCAATATTATGATCATTTTTATTATATCACAGACCTCCCTTATTACCAGTAGGCTTACCCATTCCCATAATGTTATCTAGCTTCTTAGAACCACTAGAAAAGACAAGAGTTGAGGCTTCGAATACTCTAGATCGCTCAGAAGATTTTTAACCTAGATTTCTAAAGTTTCCTTTTCAATTGTCAGCTCGTTAGTTCTCCTAGAGGTCTTCTCAAACTCACTGGTGAGGTTCCTAACCTGAGTATTTAAAGATTCATTCATGGATTTCAACTCACTCAAGGTTTATATAGATTCCTGAATGTACACTATGAGTGTCTCATTTTCCGACACAAGTTCCGTACCTCTCGTACTTAAGGCTTTATTTTTGGTTAGAATCTTAATGCTTTCCTCATAGATTCTATCATAGGCCTCATAAATATCTCCATTACTATCAGAATTTTCCTCACTATCAGAATCTTTTTCTGAATTATCACCAATGCTTATGCTCTCTGCATTCTCACTCCCTTATTAGTTTCATTCCTAATTCTAACAGTAAATGCAATATATTTTCCATAAAGGCAATATATTTTCCACTTTCCTCACGAGTGGATTTCTCACTCTGATTGTCCGAGTTAGACTCGTCATCAGTGAGAGTAGCATTCATAGCTTTATCTAAATTTTTCCTATTATTAGGGCACTCACTCCTAACGTTGCCAAAACCTCGACAGTTATGGTATCTCACAGATTGAGATCGCCTTCTAGACTTACTGGAATCACCTCGCTGTCTCTCTTTAGGTCTCTACTTATTCCTAAACATTTTTCACAATTTTTTTAGCAATGTAAGCTAACTCCTCTTTATTAGGATAATCTGAATCTAAGGACTCTCTATGACTATTCCTCGCAGTATTTAAGGCCAATGACTTATCGTTTGTGGATTTAGCTAATGTAAGTTCATAAGTCTAGAGAGATCCAGCCAACTCTTCAATCTTAATGGTACTTAAGTCCTTACCCTCCTCTATTGCCGTGACTTTAGGTCTAAACCTTTCTGATAGAGATCTAAGAATTTTTCTGACAATCTTAGCTCTGGGATTCTATCACCTAGGTTGAAGCCAAAATTTACTATGTCATTTAAGTTCGCATAAAAATCATCAAAAGTCTCCTCTTCCTTTATTCGAATTTCATCAAACCTAGTTGTTAACATCTACAATTTAAAGTGCTTAACCACTTCAGTTCCCTCATGTGTGGTCGGTAGAATATCCCAAATATTTTTGGCTATCTCACACATTGACACTCGCCTAAATTCTTTTGGGGATACTGCCATAAATAGGGCATGTAAGGCTTTGTTTTTCCAGTTACACTCATCTAAGTTTGTTCTAGTACAATTAGTAACAGGGATGGGGATCATTTCCTAATTAACTGTAGAACTAGGTACAACCTAACCATTCACAACACTATCCAGATATACTCATCCATAGATTTTAAAAAGGCTCTTATCCTAACCTTCTAATAGGCATAATTACTGTCATCAAAATATCACGGGATGGATAATGAATGGCTCATCTAGAAAATATTTGTCAAGGAACAAAATTTGGGATCTGATTCCAGTTGAAAAATTGAGGTTCACACTGAATACCACTAACAATTCACGGATTACCAAATTAACGAATTTTAAGTTACCAAAATGATTGTTACTTATCCGTTTTTAGATTTGACCATATGTGCGGAATTAATCAATTTTTAATTATTTCCAGATGATTAAGCATAACAAGTCAAATTATCCTATATTTGAATACCGCATTAATAAAGAAAGCAATAATAAACACCAATACGATGATGGAGAAATCCCAACTGGGAAAAACTCTGGGACCAAGCCAGTTACCTCTACTATAGATGATACTGAGTGAGTTAAGTTTGCTATCTAGCCAACTCCACTAGACTTCTCGATCTATTTTCTGGTAACTCTAAGGTCTGTTCCAAGTTCTTCTGCAATTATCTCTTCCAAGTATAATTCCAAGAACCTACCCTAAGGCCTTGTGCTCTTCTTGCGCTTGTTGTCCAACATCTCTAAACCTCCAACAGCCTCTGAAGTTCAACTGAGAAAGTACCTTCTTATTACCAATAGGAAGTATGTGGTGTTTCGAATTCAATGGGTTTGATGTTTTTCTCAAATATGTGGTTGTATAAAATCAAGAGTGAAATGATGAAATCAATGTATGAATAGGCTCTTGAATATATTATAGAGAAGAGGCACAATGAACAACCACACCAATTTTCATGCATAGGCTTGGGTATTTAGAGGAGAGAGTAATTAGGTTGAATTGGCCGTAAAAAACTTCAAAACAACAAAAAAGGGTTTTGGATTGACCTATCGCTCGAGCGAGAAGCAGGCGACAGGCGAGTGACGTACTATCGCTCGAGCGAGAGCTTAGTGACTGGCAGGTGAGAAGCTAGTGAAAATGCGGCGCAGTGTTTTTCCTCTTTTCAAGCTCAAACCCTATACCTCATAACCCAATTTATATAATTTTGCACCATAGGTCCTTGAATTTTTTTAACATGTTACAAATTAGTCATTTTGTCCACAAAATTGCCAACACTAAAAACCTAATCAATATGTTTGTAAATTTTGGAAGAGTAGAATTACAATTATGTGTGATACCAATTTCAAGACGTCCACTTTTTTGTGGATAAATGTGGAGTCAATTATGAAATGTTCCATATTTGAACTGGCACAAGTTCTGGATGCCATAGCTAGACCATTTGCGTTATTTTCTTTTGACCACAAAACATGCACCAACAGAATCCCAGCCGCATCCCTCCATGTAGACATCACCTACACACTAGAACACCCCATTTAGAGGTAAAGGTCACCGGTCGAGAAAAATGTCCAGTGACCGTTTGCACTCCAATGGTCAAGTCAACGGCCGGATGAGAGGAAAAGAGAGTGCAAAAGAGAGAGATAATTTGGATATGGTTAGAGAACATACCTTATTGTGAATGAACATACATATTTATAGAAAAATGTTAATGTGCTAGTGGTTAATGGTCCAAGCCCAAGATGCAATTGTTTAATTAAATAGCTCAATCAATTGATAGTCGATACCACGTCGACATATATGGGACTCCCTCCCTCTGAGTATACCATGTAATTATTAATATAACAATAGTCTTTCAAGTTGGAGTTGTACATTTATGTGTGGATTAGACTTTGAAATATAAGTTGTCAAGTAGACGAAGTCTTACGGATTGCCTCAAAAATATGAGTTGATCCAATAAGGGAGGACTTGCAAACTGCCTCAAAATTATACATCAATCCCAAATAGGCGAGGACTTACAAATTGCCTCCAGAATATAAATTGTTCCAACAAGTGAGGACTTATGAACTGCCTCATAAAATATATGTGCGAACCTGAATAAGTGTGGACTTACGAATTACCTCAAAAGATAGACGCTACATATAATTTGTTAAAATTTCAACATCATCTCATCTATAATATGGACTAAATCAACTTGTAATACAATATAATATCTCCACTGCACATAGATAAAAGAAATCGGGATTCATTTTCCCCTCAAATTACTCGTGATGGTAAAGTGAATAACGATATATCACATTTCTCCAAGATATAATATGTAGAAAGCCTATCATGTATCATAACAAGTCATATGCTTGCACAAATTACTGTAATAGTAGTGCTATAGTGAAGCAACATGTTGATAATGTAGATAATGTGACATATGTACTGGAAGTAGTGAAAATAGTATCATGACACGCTACCAATGATGTGGTAGCGTTATACGTGGCAGTAATAATATAATGCATATGCTAGCGGTAATGATGTAATGATACAAAGAGACTAGTATCAAAATAGTCCCCAGGTCTGAGTTGAATATTAATATGCTGGTCGGACTTGGAATATGAGCCACTATGATGAAGTTAATGTGGAGACGAGACTAAATATATAAGCAGCTATGATAAGCTATGCATAGGTGATGCACTGGACGTAGGTAGCAGAGGTGATGCCCTGAATGTGAGTAGTAGAGATGGTGCTCTAAATATGTGAGTAGTAGAGGCGATGCTCTAGACATAAGTAGCAGATGCAATGCTCTGAATGTGAGTAGCAGAAATGATGTTGTGAATGTGTAAGTAGCAGAAACGATGCTCTGGACATAAGTAGAATATGTGATTGTTCACGAAAATATACCTCGAATAAAAGCTACTGCAAGTGTACAGTTCGTAGCAAGCAAAAAAGTGGAGTCTAGAGTTCCGAATATCGTCCCAAGGGATTGATTTAGTTCAATTTGACTATCTTGACCTTAACCGAAACAAGAAAATAACACGTTTATGCTGTGGTGGAAATTTTGATTAAACTAATTTACGAATGTGAATATAACTAAACTAAGTGACTAGGATGCAAACAATGCTTGAAAATGAGTTGTGAAATTTAATGAATGAAAGGTGTACTAGGATCATGAATCCCCATACAATGATCTCTTTTAATCTAAATTCTACAAATCGACAACACGAAAGAAGTTTTGAAGAATCAATGTTCCTATTCTATCCAATAATCTCTTTCGAGTAACGTTGAACCTACTTTTATATATAGCCTGACTATATTCCTATGACGAATGCAAATATACAAGAATGGTTATGAGTCATGCAACCGCATGGTTCTGCAAATTGGGACACCTAAATTTCCTGCAAGCTTTAGTGCGACCACATGGAGAGTTCTACCATGCAGTCGCATGGTAGAGAAAAAACCTCAAATTTGTCAATTTAGTCCTCCAACATTATTTTCTCTCATTTTAATCCCTTTTCTTCATTCTCCTTCTCCTAACCTCCCTTGTACTCTAGTCGTGCCTTGGTCATCTTTCAGCTATTTGCACTTTGGTCCTTGAACTTTCGTTCTCTTCCATTTTGGTCCTCTTTTTGTATCTTTTCTCTTCAGTTTCGCCACATCCATCAATATAGTGCTACAAGATGAAATTAAGCAGAATTAAGCCATATTCAAATACTTTTATCGACAATTAGTCATGTTATGTGGCAAAATAAATGTTGGAAAACGCACTTATCAAATCCCCCAAACTTAAACTATTGTTTGTCCTCAATTGAGATAATGACTTCATTATACACAAAACATGGCTTGATAATCTGCCATGTCTCAAGATTGGTATTCATTAATCAGCATAAGAAACATTTTCAATAGTATACAATTTAGAATCCATTTATCTGTTGAATGTAAAACTCAAAGTGCGTGTGTGAACTCATGCAAACATATTAAACTCATGATTTTTTAATTTTCAACCCACAGTGGTCATGTATCTCTTTTCTTCAATCGAGAGATACACACCCTCCAAAATTATTCTTTTCACTCTATTTTTTCTAGGGTGTGCTCTAAAGTTGAACTCATTTACAGCTACTCCTGACCCTCTCTTAGTTTGGATGGATAGTACTATCACAAGTTGAACTCATTTTTTCTAAGGTGTGCTCCAATGTGTAGTTCTATCAACAGAATGTTTCGGGGCTTAGTCAATGTATTTGGTACTTTTCTCTTTTTTTGTTTTGAAAAATTTTCCCACTTGCTATCCATATACCCCTATAGCGAGCTTTAGGCCGATTACTCCCAAGTCAGATAATCATAGGGCACTAGATTTTAAACCCTTACAGGCTTATTCAATCGAGTTATACATGCCTGGAAATATATTTATTTATTCTTTTTATTCACACATAGAGTAGTGCTCTGCCCCTTATCTTTTAGACATTCAGCCTCTAAAATGTCGTCCTAATTTAAGACTTTCACCTCATCTTCATCTTATTGGTTTAAGATAATCCACAGAAGAGAATTACAAGCACAAAAACCTCTACTCATCTCAATGTTCCCTTGTAATAAGTTGACCACTTCCAAACTATTCTAAAAATGGACCATGGTAAAGAGGTTATTTAGTTTTATTTACTATGTTTGACTCTTTTGCATTTAATGAACCCAAGTGTAATAAATGAGTGTCGTGCACGAATTATGTCAAGTTTCACATAAACATGTATTGGTCAATCTAATTATGCATCATATCCACAGTTCTTAGTACATTCTATTCCAATTCGATTTTCTTGCTTGTGTTGCACTTGTAGGATGTAATATACTCTCCACTTTGTGAAATATGGAATCAATTTTAGCATATCAGGCTGAGTAGGTGCGACCTCATAGACTTCGACTGATTTCTTTGTACCCACACGCTCAGAAGACCACATAGCTGAAGTGTTAGCCATTCTCTCAAACAATTCCTTGGTACCTGAAGTGTTGACACTTATCCAAGAACTGGGATATATGTGTATGCGGATTCTCATTAGATAACCCATAGAACTGATGCCCATTTTGAAAGAGTTGGATGACATTAGTTTTCAGCTAAAAGTTTAGCAATTTGAATGGGGGGTACATAATACTTGATAGACTTTCAACGATGAACGGTGACAATAAATCCCGAAGTAAGGTGTTCCCACCATCTTCTTCCTCTATATTGGCTTGAACTGCATGATTTCTTATTGGGTCAATTTGTTGATTAGCCATTGAATTTGTTCTTGGTCTTCTTGCTATGCTGCTCTAGCTTCTCTTTGCTTGCGATGAAAGATTCGTTCAATTTCCAAATCAGCTGGAAGCAATTCACCTCCAAGCGACCTTCGTATACAAGACCTGAAGGAATGGCATCAGTAGCACTTAGATCAACCTAAGTAGAAAGACTAAATAAAATAAAATACATAAAATTAAAAAATTAAAAGTAAGTTCGAATTAGTGTCAAACTAGATAAAATTAAACTAATATTCAGTCCCCGACAATGGCGCCAAAAACATGTTCATGAAAATATATCTAGAATAAAAATTGCCGCATGTTTACGGTTTGTAACAAGTAATAAAGTGGAATCTGGAGTTCTGAATATCGTCACAAGGGATTGATTTAGTTCAATTTCACTATCTTGACCTTAACTGATACAAGAAAATAACACATTTATGTTGTGGTGGAAATTTTGATTAAACTAATTTGTGAATGTGAATATAACTAAACTAAGTAAACTAGGATGCAAAACAATGATTTAAAAGGAGTTGTTAAATTTATTGAATGAAAGGCACATAGGATCATGAATTCCCGTGCAACGATCTCTTTTAATCCAAATTCTACAAATTGACAACACGGTTGAAGTTTTGAAGAATCAATGTTCATATTCTATCCAACAATCTCTCTCAAGTAATGTTGAACCTACTCTCATATACGACCCAACTATATCCCTATGACAAATGCAAGCATACAAGAATTCGTGGATTTCTGTGAACACTTAGAGATTTACGTAAGGCATAGTGGTATATCTATATTCCATATCGGATTCTACGATGATTTATACCTTATCGAGCCTATTTCCCTTCCCTCGATTGCATGAAATATGCCACGTATTCACACAATCATTTGCGCACATAATTGTGGAAAAATAATTGTATTAAATCATTCAAATTCAAACAAAGTATTTTAATGTCTAAAATGTAAAATCACAGACTAAAAAATTACATCACATGGTTCATCATTCTCCTAGAACAGAAATATCTAGCCTAACATGGAGAAAATAATAAAAACACAAATAATTGAAGAAACGAAATCACCGAATTAAAATTCTTCTTGAAATCCTCTCAATCTTTTGTTTTTCTTCATATTCTTGGCTGAAGATCTCATTCAATGCGTGTTATAGGGTTATTTTATCTATTGAAATGCCTTCTTCCTTATATTTGACGGCTCTTGGCTTTTATATTCATTCCCAGATTTGTTTCCTAAAGAAATTGAACAGAAAAAGGAAACCAAAATTTTCGAGTCAAAAAACAACCATGCGGCCGCATGGTTATGAACCATACGACTGCATGGTTCAGCAAATTGAGGTACCTAAATTTCCTACATGCTCTTGTTCGACCGCATCGAGAGTTCTACCATGCGGCTGCATGGTAGAGAAAAAACCACCAATTTGTCAATTTAGTTCTCGATCTTTATTTTCTCTCATTTTAACCCCTTTTCTTCATTCTTCTTCTTCTAACCTTCCTTGTACTCATCAAATTAGGACTTAACTCATTCACATTCTCAAGTCGTACTTTGGTTCATCTTTCGACTATTTGTACTTTGGTCCCTAAACTTTCGTTCCCTTCCATTTTGGTCCACTTTTCGTATCTTTTCTCTGAAGTTCTGCCACGTCCTTCAATATAGTGCTACAAGGCAAAATTAAGTAGAACTAAGCTGTATTCAAACACTTTTGTCAACAATTAGTCATGTTATGTGGAAAAATAAGTGTTGGAAAATGCACTTATCAGCGATGCTCTAAATGTGAATAGAAGAGGCGATGCTCTGGAAATAAGTAGCTATAATAAGCCAACATCCTTACATGGGAGCTGCACATTCATGTCAAAGGCTTCCTCCATGGTGTTTGATCCAACTATGGAAGGCTTCGTCTATGTAGGTATTAAAGTGGGCCCACCCCTCTTCTTACGAACCGGTAAATAATATAAACTAGCCTCAGATAGACGAGGTCTTATAGCTAGGCTTGACCATAGTGAAAGGCGAGAAATAAACATCTCACAAAACAAGGAATAATCATTTGGCGACATCCCGCGAATAGCTTTCGAACCATTGGAGTCTTATAAGTGTCATTTGATAGACGATATCTTACAACTTGGCTCGACGATAGTGGAAGGCGAGGAATAAACATTTTGCGAGGTCAGAAATAATCATTTGGCGAGGCAAGGATTAGAAATCGCGCTAATAGTTCTCGAACTATTAGAGTCTTATAAGTGGCCTCTGATAGATGATGTCTTACAACTTGGCTCGATGATACTGAGAGGTGATGAATAAACATGTCATGAGGCCAAAAATAATCATCTCCAGAGGTGGGGAATAGATATCCTGCGAATAGTTCTCGAATTATCAGAGTCTTATAAGCGGCCTCTGATAGATGAGGTCTTACAACTTGGCTCGACAATAGTGAGAAGCGATGCATAAACATCTCATGAGGTCAGAAATAAGCATCTGACAATTTACCTTCTCCTTTTTCAAGGCATAATGATTCCAATATATCATCTCTTCTTTTTTTCAAGGAATAAGAACTCCAAAAAATATCGTATCTTCCTTTATTCAAGGAATGAGGACTCCAAGATGCGACATCTTCCTTTATTCAAAGAATGATGACTCCAATATATCACCTCTTATTTTATTTAAGGAACGAGAACTCATAGAGATACTGCCTCTTCTCTTATTCAGGGAACGAGGACTCCAAGATGCCGCCTCTTCCTTTATTCAAAGAACAAAGACTCGTAGAAATACTGCATCTTCGTTTATTTAAAGAACGAGGACTCCAAGATGCCTCCTCTTTCTTTATTCAAAGAATGAGGACTCCAAAAAATATCATCTCTTCCTTTATTTACGGAACGAGGACTTCGTAATACTGCCTCTTACTTTTTTCAAGGAAGGAAGACTCCAAAAGATGCTGTATCTGATAATAAGAAATCCAGGACCTATGGCTCGCCTTCAATAATAAGAAGACTACGAGCTAGGACTTGCCTTTAATAATTGAGATTTAGCATTTGGCAAAGTAGTTGGTTGTGCATATTGGACAACTTTCAACATAATTTGTAAGCTTAAACATCTAAATTTTTAATCTTAAGTACAGCAATTTGCAACATTGTACGTCATGATTTTATGGTTTTTGCCTCGCAAATAATTTCAGCAATCTCTTAATGAATGACAATTCCATGGACCAGGAGCAAGAATATGACAAATCTTAACAACCCATTACATGATTCAACAGCAAGCGAACCAACATTTATCTTACTTTGAAAGAAAGCAATGATGGAAATTAAAAATTGGAATCATCTTATCACAGCATGGCAGGGGCATTGTTTTACCAAATCAGTTGTATTTTAAGTGCAGAAATTCTAGGAAAAACAGGGTGTGCTCTACCAACTTGTTATAATCAAACAAATATTACCTCCAATTTTGAGCAAATATTTTATCGAATGTTTGGCAACATCACGATTCTAAGATTAATTTGAGAGATTTTACCTTCTTGGTTGTACATTACCGAAGAATAATATCAATTATCACACTATATAAGACTTGCCGTAGTATCTCAATTCGGCCTTGATTGCTATGGCTGAAGACATGTCAATTTATTTTTGCTGGAAAAAAATTGTGATAGAGCTTCCAAGAAATCCTGCCACAGCCTCTCTTTTCATTGCCTTCCATTGTCTTTAATATAGAGTCAAGAGAGCATAATAAACTGGATCATAGGATAAGAGAGCACAATAATCTGGGCTAGATCACCTATCCAAAAATAAAAGGGCCGTTTCATAATCAATGGCAGCACAATTTCATTTTGTAAATGTAGAAGTGAGAATAAATTGTAGTGGCCCAAAAATTAATTCAATACCATGGAAAATAAATGGTAGGCCCAATCCACAACCCAAAAATAGAACATATAAGATGCCTTCCACGTTTATTGGGACCAAGAATGTTTGATAAACCATGGAGTCATGGGCCCAAGGAAAATAAATACTCATCCATAATTCCTTAAAGCCCAACTAGGAGTCCAAGTTGGTCATCCAAATTTTTGATTCACAGACTGCTTCTGACCGGCACACAAAGTAAACAAAGGTAACCTGCTGTTAACTGCAAAAGCTTATTTCATTTGTCAGCAGAGAGTCTGCAACACCCCACCAAAATATCTTGTCTCCATAACCATGGAATGAAGTTCATTGTGATGCCGACGATTGCTTCTTCAGTTGCCGCTGATGACTTTTAAGTGTGTAGTTGTCTACCTCGATGATGGTCGCCAGAGTAAAATTTGACCAAACCTTTTTACGAAGTTTGTAGAACACGAAGTCAGATTCTACAAATCATTGTATATACCTTTGAATTCCACCATTATGATGCTCATTAGAAATAACCCATTTCAAACTATGTAGAGGCTGTTGGTGCTCCATTGAAGGTCATGAGGTTGCTTTCCAATTATTCCTTTGTGCACTAAACCCATGCTGTAATATGAGATGTTGTACAAAGAATCAACCATTTTTGCTGTAATTCAATTTTGAAGGTTATCTGAAGATGGTTTCTTTTTGGCAAGTAGGTAGATAATATTTTTTTGGAGTGGTCAAAGTCCAATTTTTTTATTGGAGAGTGGAACTTTCACGAGGCTTGATCTTCTTATACTAGTGTAACATGATTTTTGTGTTTGAAGAAAAAGGAAGAAAATATGTGGTAGGAAGAGTAAAATGAGGTGATTTTCCTTTTTTGCTCTATATATGTATATATGTATGTATATGTATATATATATTTTTTTTCCTTTGAAAGGCATCAAAGAACTTTTAGAAACCTTGCATCAAATTGCCTCCTGAATAGTAGCCATTTTCCTCCTCCGTTGGTTTTTTCAACCCAAGTTTTTTTTTTTTTTCACACTTTTGCAGTTACTGCCTTTTTCTTTTCTTTTTTTTCCTTTGTTTGCTGCATTCTTTGCTCTTTTTCGGTAGAACAAATTGCCAAGAAAATCCTCTTCCAGTGGCCTTCTGATTGTGGTATAATGTGATTAATGTGGTATAACACGATTAATGTACCATTTTCTACAGACGGAGTCAATTTGTTGATCACAAAACACGTGCCAATGGAATCCTCGCCACGTCTCCTCAACGTAGACATTACCTGCACACTGAAACACTCCGTTAGGAGGCAAAAGTCAATGGTCGAGAAAAAGGTTCGGCGACCGTTTGCACTCCGACGGTAAAGTCAACATCCAGATGAGAGGAAAAGAGAATGCAAGAGAGGGATATAAAATTTAGATAGGGCCAGAGAACATACGTCATTGTGAATGAACTTACATATATATAGAAAAATATTAATAGGCCAGACCCAAGATGCAATTGTTTAATACTTTAATTAAATAACTCAATCAATTGAATAGTCGATACCACATCGACATATATGGGATCCCTCCCTGTGAGCATGCCACGCAATTTATGGATACAACATTTTCTATGATGTACTGTTTCAATTTGTCTGTACAAGTTTCAAATCTTTAATCTTAACTAATCCTTAGAAAAATGGTGGATTTCTATGCTCATTTCGTTAACAAGACGTGGTCAAATTAATTATAAGAACAGTTGACTTAGCTTTCGTTAACGCGTAACATGGCTGTCCATTTGTCTGAAATGAACCAGCTAAACTTCTTAATATTTAACAAGACATGATATGCTCTTGGAGTTCAGTTTAATTATCCACGTGTTACAAATGACTACTTTGCTTTTCACTGAAGTATTGAGTTTCCAATCTTCTCAATTAAAGCTTAGTTGTCTAGTAATCGATATCACTTAAAATTTATCTTCAACGCGATCCTTTATATGTAAGCTGATTTTGTCCCATCAAAGCTTGACACATTCAAAATTTTATTAAATGGCCTCATCTACATAAAATATTTGTTTACTCTAATACCATGATCCAATATCTATTAAAAATGATAATAGGGATTAACATACAAAGGCTTGCGTTAATACAGTTAACTTTTTTAAATGAAATCCTAAAACTCAATAAGGTAATAGGGTCAAAAGCTCAAAATAGCCATTCGACTCATTCAAAGTTCAAACAGGTAGATTAATCGAATCACTGGCATCACAACATGTCCTTAAGATGAATTTTCTCCATTCAAAAGTGTTTTAAGGCAGTCAACAATCATCTCCTAAGATAGTTCAAAAGTTCATCTCTTATGAAAGCAACACAACAATAGAAAGAGTTGCAACAAATTCAATTTAATAATTTTATACTCGAAATATAGAAGCCCAATATAGAGAGAAAGGAAATCCAAAGCAAAAATTGTTGCATTTGAATTGGTGTATTTTTTTTTTTGGCAGAAAGGCAGGCTATTTATAGAGTATTCGTGGCCATTCGAACAACCTAAAAACCTATTTAGAACAATGACTATTCTTCAGGTAACCTTTCAAACGAATAAATATGTATGTCCAAATTGAAAATGAGTGTAAGTTACAATCAGTCATAGACGACGGTTACAGTAGATCAAAAACATCAGTTATAAAAAATAGACGTTGGTTTACCTAGAAAAATTTTGCGAATATAGCCAACATTTCAATTTTTTTAAACTGTTAAAAATAATTTTATCCATTATCAAAAGAAATTGATTAATTATTATATGACCCTAAAATTGAAATAAGAAAATTAAATAAATTTCTCTAAATATACATATGTAAGATAAGGACCCGCATCCACACCCCAACACGATCTGACGGACTCGAATCAGATAGGATTCAAGCTCAAGCTCGTGCATGTGCGCATGCCATGCCCAACTGAGTCTAGTTGTGTAAGTCCATTGGACGGACGACGGTGACTGTGCGGATGTGGTTCAAACTCAGTGGTATCTTGGTACTCTTCTTTCCAACAAATTGGGTGCTCTTTAGGCCCCAAACCAAGAGAAACTTGCACCTTATAAACTGAATACTTGTCACTAGTTTTTCTATGTGGGACAAATGTTTACCAAATCATTTAAATTCTTCACGATTTCACGTTTCAAGTGGAGGACTTTGAATACAAATATTTTATTCCATACTAAATAATTTTTTTACTAAAAATATATCATGTTATTCATCATGCGGAGTAGAACATGAGTATGCTTGGTCCCGTTAATTTCAAAGTTCGATTTTCATTTAATTTTGAGCGCAAAATTTCCAAAAAGTAAAACATTCCAATAATCTCCCATGTAAATGACACCTTTTCAAAAATAAAGCAATAGCATAAACGAATATCGACTACATATGAAGAGAGATTGCATCAAGATAAGTAGCCAATGAATTTGAACTTTCTATAATGAAAATCTAGTGGACCTACTCGGCCAATGAATAGAAGATTCTTAGACCATTCAATGTTTGCGTATGCCTTGACAATAGAATTCACACAAATCCCTTCGAACACAATTGGTTCTCACATTTGTATCCATTTTGGTCACCCGGTTCATTAATGTTTTTAGATAATTTATCATCACACAATTCTAATAAAATCGAACTCTTCTCACCCACGTGGATGATCTCTAAAAAAAAGTATTACGATATACTCCACTTGAATAAATCAAAATATAGAGATCATTAAAAGTTTAGCATAAGCTGATTCTCGATACAATTAGACACTTTCTCATCAAAGGATAGGATAGGAGTAATAAATCTCCGTAGTGCATACTGAATTTTTCGTAGTTTGATTGTCTTGTTGAACCTAGATCTTGGGATATCCACTTAGCTAGGTTAGATTTTCACCATAAAAACTCTTGGTTACTTTGTCGGTTTTTACACCATCCCTTCGATGAACTTTCTACTTGCTCTCTTTTTAAATCTTTAGTTAGCGAATCTCTAATATTCTCTTTTGATTTCATATAATCTATAGAGATAATATTAATAAAAAGTCATCGTCAACGATATTGTATCTACGATATATATGTTGAGAGTTATAATTATACATAGTATTTTGTGCCCTTTCAATTTGTGATTGACTATTACAATAGATACATATAGAGGCCACTTGTTTCATCTAGCATAGGATATTGTGTTTACGATGTATATGTTGAGAGTTATAATTATACATAGTATTTTGTGCCCTTTCAATTTGTGATTGACTATTACAATGGATACATATAGAGGCCACTTGTTTCATCTAGCATGAAATATCTAGTACATAGCTTCGTAGTCATTCAACTTCTTTCCCAACTTTATCAGATTCGATGAATTTGAATTTCACTATTGATCTATCTATACCCATTTATTTTGAAGATTTTCAAAATATTATTGTACCTCCAAGTTTAAAGACATGTCCACTAGTGGACTTGGGTCTTTAGTATCAAATATCCAATTCATATCACGGTATCTTTCAAGTATTGCTCAATATTTCAAATAGTGCAATACATTTTTTTTTTATTATTATTTTTAAATAGTCTAAAACTTCAACAATTTCCTATATACCAGTTTAGCCTACTTATAGAATAAACAATATCCGTTTCGTGTGTATTTCATGGCATACATTAAATGGCAAATAATATGAGAATATTCTGTTGAGATTTGCATTCACCGGTGTTTGAAACAAGATCCATACTCACGTCAATTGGCATCTTGACAGGAATAATATCACATTTTTAAAATTATCAATAATTTTATCAATATAATGGGATTGAGACAATATAAAACAAGAAGAGGTTCTAGAAATTTTAATTCCTAATTTAACATAAAAGACACCCAATTTTTTTTTTCAAACTTATTTGTTAACAGCCTCTTTGTATTTTGAACTACGATATCATTATTACCCATAGTAACATGTTATTTACGTAAAAACAAACTATGACATCCATTTTGAGTGTTCTTTATATAAGCACATTTGTTACGCTCATTAATTTTGAAACCAATTGACATTATAACAGTATCAAAATTTTCATGAAACTTTTTAGGTGCCTACTTTAATCCATAAAGCAATTTAAGAAATTGGCATATTTTCTTTTATTGTCCCTAGGCAACAAATCCTTTTAAGGCCTCCAAATATATTTTTCATCAAATTCACCATTCAAAAATGCCATTTTGACATCTATTTGACATATTTCCATACCATTTAACGTTTTTATTGCTATAAGCATATAAATGGAAATTATTCTTGTAATAAAATGAATATTTATCGAAATAATCAAGGCCTTCATTTTGTTGGTAACCTTTAGCGACAAATCTTGTTTTGTATTTGTCAATTTATCCACACGCCTTCATTTTTCTTATGAAGGTCCATTTATAACCGAATGACTTAGTGTCACATGAAAGGTCTACTAATTCCCATGTGTGATTTTGTACAATCGATTCAATTTCGTGGTAAAAAGCTTTTATCCAATATGAGATTTTTGGTTGAAGACATAGTCTCTTTATAACTTTGTGAGGTTCATTTTCTAATAAATACGTTAGAAAATTAGGCATGAATGAGTTTGTCCTTCTAGATCTCTTATTACATCTAGATTCATCCTCATTTGTCATGTTACCTCTTGACTATTACATGGTCTCTTTAATGAATTTGGTTCATTTAGGGAAAAAGCATTTTTGAAGATTGTATCATTCCTGAATTCAATAATCATATTAACATGTATGTCACGAATTTCAATTTATATGCAATAAATCTATACGCATTCCTGTGGTAGGCATAACCAATGAATAGACAATCAATGGCTTTAGATCATATCTTAACATTATTGTTTTAGGAACTACTACCTTAGTCAACCATCCACATACCTTTAATATTTATATTTAGAATTATGACATTTTTATAATTAATAAGTATCTTGTGCATTTAACTATGTAGCAGATTGTTGAGAGTATGATTTGTGGATAGCAAAGCTTTCCCCAAAAAGTTCTACGATAATCCCAAACTTATCAACATGGGATTCATCATCTCCTTCAATGTTTGATTCTTGCATTTAGCTGTTCCATTAGATTGAGCTGCAGTGTAAGACACAAATGTTTAATGAATAATTCCTTGTTTTGAACAAAATTGTTTAATCGGAGAATCATATTCATCATCATGTATCACTTTTTAATGCCTTAATCTTTTTGATAAGTTGATTTTCAACCTCTAATTATAGTATTTAAGCATTTCAATTGTCTCTTCTTCACTTTTGAATAAATACATTTAACAATATTGAGTGCAATCATCGTTAAAATAGATAAATTACTTTTAGCTGTCTCTAGTTTATACCCACTTTAAATCACATATATCAGTGTAAATTAAATCGTAAGATTTGGCCTTTCAATTGAACGAAAGGATATTCGATCCATTTTGGCTTCCACAAATATTTGTATTTATGATTAGGATTTATATTACACTTTGATAATAAATTTAATTGGATAATCTATGCAAAATATTAAACTATCATGTCCTAATTGTTCAACCAAACGTTAACCGCAAAATAATAAACTAACATGTCCTAATTGTTCAACTAAATGTTAAACGACTCAAATACGCAAGTTAAAGATTTAATTTTATTCATAAATTGAAGTACAATAGTCATTAAATTCATCTTAAAGAAATCCTCATTTAGATAGCCCTTTCCAACAAACATCTTATTTTTACTGAGGATGAATTTATTCAATACAAGATTAACTTAAATCCGTTCTTGGATAGCATGGAATCGACCACCAAATTCTTGTGAATTTCAGACACATGTAGAACATCCTTCAATGTGAGCTCCTTTGCACTTGTCATTTTTTAGCACAATCTTTGCATGCCCTACAACTTTTGAAGATAAAGAATTCCTCGTATAGAGTTGTTCATCATGATTCATAGCCTTGTGAGTAAATAAAATATAGCGGTTTATGCATATGTGGTAAGTAGAGTTGTTCTACTCACAATTCTTTTTTATTACCTAATACGTTGTATTAAAAAATGACAACAAAAACATTCATGACTAGCGATTTGCACATATGTGGTGAGTACAATTTCTCATATAGAGTTGTTCCTTGCAGGTAAATAACAGCTAGCAATTTGCACATATGTGGTGAGTAGCTCTAGTATCCACTCACCATTCTTTAATATTGTTGGCGACGCGAGCTAAATATAAGTGAGAGTGAAAGAGTTGTTGTATATCGAACAAACAAAAAATAAAGTTTAATCCGCAGGAGCGTCATTAAACACTATAAATATGTGTTGTAAATGTAGTATGTAAACTACAAATGAAAACCAAAAATTAAAACCAAGAAGGGAAAAAGAAAAAAACAATTCGAGTCAAGTGATTTTCACTCTTTCCTTAAGAAAAAATTGCCCCACAATGATGCTCACGATTCACGATACTTGTATCTCAAGATACAAAGAATTTAAATTGTGGTACAAGCACTTCAAACCTCAAGTTACAACGAACTTTTGACAGAGTTTTTCTCTACAAAGAAGAAAATTGTTTTTAATGAATTTGGAAGTGATTTACAATAGTTTTTATGCAATGCTCAATGTAAATATGGAATGGGATGCCTAATAGACATCCAATGAGTCATATATATAGAGGATGTGGGGTTGTAAATGAAGTGTCGCGTCCCAAATTCAGCAACTCTTGCCAAATGTTACACCTTTCATTGACGCTAGCCTGTCGCCATTGCCTTACTCAAGCGATAAAAATAGTGACTTCATTGCTAGCATGTCGCTAGAGCGAGAGTCCAGCGTTAGGCTAGCAACACACTTGAGCAACTTTCCTGCAGTTTCCTCTATTTTCTTCCCAACTTTGGACCGTAATTTCTTATTCATCCGGAACTAGTTTTGAGATTCCAAATATATCAGGACGATCTACTCAACGAGTAGAACAAGTTGATCTATTTTCTCTTTAAAATTTGACCATTGGATCAAGTCTAATATTTGGCCAAATTTGACACGAAAGTCACTTTTTCAAGTTTTTGGTTTTGAGACTTACCAAATTTTCAATCTTCCAAACCAATTTCCAACAATCATCCACATGAATGGAAATTCGAACATGTATAT
>CAIGRK010405311.1:0-10069 GCA_903798315.1 Fraxinus greggii | reverse complement strand
AAAGTCCATTATATTACTTGTTACGATATCGTACACTTGCGATATAAAAAAATGCAACAATATCTAATATTGATTTTGATAATGAGTGGATTTTAGACTCAGATTCCATTGTTCATATGTGCCTTGTTAAGTTTTGGCTCTATAACTACAAAGATGTTAGTCCTAGGAAAGTATACATCGGAGACAATCATACACACGTGGAGGAGTTTGTGATATTACTTTTAGGATGGATGATGGTATTATCAAACCCCTTATAGGTGTTAGGTATGTCCTTGGCCTAGCAAGGAATCTTGTCTCCTTAGGCATTCTTGAAGATGATGATTATGGGTTCAAATGTATGATGATTAGTTCAAAGTTTTCTAAAGATTTCTGGGATGAAGTCGTGTGTACTACTGCCTATTTTATAAATAAGTCACCTTCTAGTTCTGCTAATTTCAAAACTCCCCAAGAGTTGTGATCTCGAAAAATTCCAGATTTGTCACAAATTAGAATATTTAATTGTACGGCTTATGCACATTAGGTTGAGGGTAAATTGGACCATATGGCTACCAAGTGTGTCTATTAGGTTATTCAGAGGGAATGGATATAAACTGTAGGTTTTTCGTTTGAAGGGCAATAATATTATTAAAAATAGATATGTGAAGTTCAATGAACTTGATATGCTTTGCCTTAAAAACATAGATAGTAAGAAAAAAATAGACTGAGGAAGGAGAATCTTCCATTGGAAAGAAAATGGAGTTTGATGTGAAGAGATTAGATGATAATAGAGAGGATAGTGAAATCTATCGTCAAGAAAATATCTGATCAAGAAGTAGTGATAGAACAACTTGAACTTGAAATTCTTGAAACTGCTGTCCCTAATCAAGAAACATCCGCAGGTACTAATTTAGATGATTACCAATTAGTGAGGGCTAGGGAGAGAAGATAAGTGAGGTCCAATTTGAAATACGTTTCTTGAAATTTGATAGAATTTGTCTTAGTTTCAGGTAAAGCATTGGAGTCGGTTGAACCGACTTCATTTGAAGAAGTAGTAAATTGTAAAAACTTTGAAAATCGGATAAAGGCTATAAGAGAGGAGATTCAGCTTCTGAACAAAAATGAGAGTTGAAAATTGGTTGAAAAACAAAATGTCAAAAGGTAGTCCATTATAAATGGAGCTACAAGTTGAGAGAAAGAATATGACCTAAAGATCCGTTAACGTATAAAGCTAAGATGGCTATTAATCAATAGTTTTAGTTGGATAAAGTAATAACCAAATTTGGTATGAAATTTGCTAAAGTCCGTCAATGTACCATTAGCTGCATACATGAATTTTTCATTTGTACAATGCCCTAAAACTGAAGAAGAATTGCATGAAATAAGTAATGTTCACTATGCTAATGCCATTGGACATGTGATGTATTCTATGATTACCACGAGATCGGACCTTGTATATGCAGTTAATTTCTTTAATAAGTTTATGTCTAACCTAGGTAAACCTCATTAGACTGCACTTAAAGACTGTTAAGATACCTAGCTAGAACTTTAAAAAGGGGATTACTGTTTAAAAAAGGGGAAGTGAAAAATTAGAGCTTAAAGGATATGTAGATTCTTACTTTGCAGGTAATAAAGACCAGAGAAAATCTACTACTTCTTACTTCTTCACTTTAGCTGTAATTGTATCACTTAAAAATCCCAGTTGCAATTAATAGTTACACTCTCCAGCACTAAAGTAAAATATGTTGCATTATCCATTTGATTTTCCGCAAATGTATGGTATTGTGACTAAGTAATAAAGTGATGAATAAAGTTTCATTCCCACAAGGACTATGTATTCAATATAGGATCAATCAATTCTATCTCTAATCGAATAGTAAATTGTGTTTGAAGAGTTTATACTAATTAACTAATTAAACTAATTATTCTAGTGAGCAATTTATCAAACGTTTGTAAAAATGAATTAGATTATATAATGATTTCAAATCTCCCTTATTAATTCATTTTAATACAATTAAAAAACATGACAATATGAGCATATTCTTGATATTCAATGTTTCTAAATTAATAAAAAATATATCTCGATGTCAATTAAATCCATCCTCTCATATGACCTCCCTATGTTTCAATGAAAGATGCAACGTGAAAGCATGTATTAAAAACACAAGAACATCTATAGAAATCATGCAAAGTAAATTGGTATATCTGTATCCTCTATCAGACTTCACAATGGTTGTTATAATATGCTTTCAATCCTACTATTTATCTTGAAATCAATAAAATTCACTAACTATCCAATTAGTGATCAAGTAAGTGAAAAGTTATTAAATCCTATAACAATCATTCAAGACTAAACCAATCCTAGCATTACAAAACTACAAGAAAGCATGTTTAATTGGAAGAACATCATTCAGAATTTTGTGAAATTCTTGAAATTTTGAATTTCTTCAACGATTTCTTGATGAATCTCCACTTGCGCTTTTTCTTCTTTGCCCAAAAAATCAAGATTTAATCTTCGATTGTATGAATTCTTGTAGTTGCTCTTCAATCATATCACAAAACTATGAAATTCACCTCATTTTGATTAAGAATTGATGTAAATTACAGTATAAGATGTATATGAGAGATGTCGCTAATGTATTTTCCTATTAGGTATTTATAGGAGTCAAAAATTGATTTCTAAAAGAGTTCCAATCGAATAAGGAAAGTTTGCCTTCATGCACTCATGTTTTTATATGTGCACAGTCGTCGTAACCTTCTTTTTCGATATCCGATTGAGGCAATTCAAAGTGCTCGGGAAAGGTAATTCAAAGGTTTTCTAGAATATAATTTTTTCTTCGAACGTTTACTATGTCAAAAATGGGTCTCAATCTTCGACTAAAAATATGGAATATAACTTGTGCGATTAGAAATTGATTGGTGATAATACTTTGATCATATTTAGTTCATTTTTGACTTCTTATTGCATCTAATTAACTCGTAACAATCTTCAAGTATCGTCTTATGTTCCGGATCAACTATTGAATATTGTAATTTGGTCATCGATCTTCGGAGCTCTCCCCTTTTCACAATTTTTCGCTTCTTTCTTTCAATTCCACTTCAAATTATCGAGTGTTACATAATAAACGAAATATATAATAAATTAGGTTATAACTGCTAAAAAACTATTAAATGTCTATATTTTTAGGGCCTAATATTGAGGTGAACTATCACTTCATTAGAGAGAAATTAGCTTCCGGTGATTTTATTTTGCTTTAAATTGCAACTAATGATAACTCTGCAAATGTTGGAAAAAAATTACTTGATGTTGGTAAGTTCAATAAATGTTTATCAATATTGAATATTGATGATGATTAATTATTGTGCATGTATTGAGCTTAAGTGAGTGATAATGATGAAATAAGACCACACTAAGAGATACCACTTGTAATCGAGGAGTTTGGTGGTGGATTATATGTGATCCAAGGTGAAGATTTGTGAGGTGGATTATTTAAATCCACTTGGCACATGATTATTGGCCATGAGTGTTTGGCAATGATTTTGCTAATTTGGTATAATTGTGGACCATAAATTAAATATAATGGTTAGATTTAATCTTGTGGTTATTTTCTATCATCTAGTCATATCACTTGTCCATTGGTTTTGAATTTTATATGTGCATTCACTTGTTTAACTTGGACTTTGCAAAACAGAAGAGAGAAAGCATAGAGAAGGAACCAAGTGGCAGATGTTAATTTCTCGATGAAAATTCTTGGTGGCCTCCGACGGATTTTTTTCTCTCAGTATATCCATTGACATTCCCGTGCACTACGGTGCATGATCTGATATGGAACAAATCTGAGCTTAGTATCACAAGACACATTGGAGGTGAGGTTGAAGAAGATTTGAGTTGGTTGGTTCGATTTTGTTCACTTTGAGAGTTTTTTTCCGCATTGTAATTGTAATAAATCATTGTACAATACGTTATAAACTCTACGATGTTCCATATTGAAACACCATGAATATATTATGCTCTTCTTGATTAAAAAAAAAAAAGCAATTTCTTTTCTTAATTAATATAAACAATATGGTTAGGAAGAACTATGTACTTGTTTAATTTAAGTTAGCTTTATTCAATTTCATGTTGTTCAATTTCGAATTGCATCATCATTTCGAATATTAACATTTGGATAGCCTGTTAAATTGGGAATAAAGTACAATTTTTCATAACTGAAAATGATACAAATATGTATGGCTTCATACACTTTCTTAAAGCGAATCTCATGTATGATCCTTGCAGGAAGGGATTTGATAGAAGAAATTTGGTGCATATATAGATATCTCAAACGTCCAATTTGTCGAGTTAAAAATGTTTTGCTAGAAATAGCCCTTTTGAGTATATGAGCCAGTTGGTCTTCATACCTAAAAAATGGAAATTGATTTTTCTTGGCTTCAAGATTTTACTTGATGAGATGTTGGATTTTATAAACAATAATAGAGAAGTGAAGGACAAAAATCAACACAAGGATTTAATGTGGTTTGATAATGTATCTACTTTCACAAGGAGCGAAGCGGAAATATTTTATTTCCTATGAATACTAGGTTACATCACCATTATATATATACTAACCCTAACCCTGGCCCATACGAGATTTTAGGGCCCGTACAAGAAAATACCGTCACTTTCCCTCACTCCACTCCTGCATCGGCCTTTTCTTATAATGAACTTGTGTTCCACTCTATATGAACTACGTACACAGCATATGTCGATCAACCTTAATGTTTGTAGTAAGATCTTGTTGGAATGTGTTTTGTACAATATGAGTAGTAGCTTTGTTTTCACGAAATAAAATCATACCAGAGGTCAGGCCATAACCAATCTAAGTTAGCAACTTTTTGAGCCACAAAAGGTCACAAAGACCTTTAGCTATTCCTTGGAACTCATACTCAGATTCAGCACTGGATAATGCCTCTACCTTTTACTTCTTACTCCTCCAAGTGAAAAGATTACCTTCAAATGAAGGTAAAGTAAACGGATTTTGACTTCATATCAGAAATGTCTCCTTCCCAAACAGCATCAGTATAACCATCAACATTGAGATTATTATTTATGGATAACATAAGACCTTTATTAGAGGGCATTAAATGAAAAGAATTTGAACCACCACATCCTTACAATCTTCACTTGGACAGTTTGTAAACGGACTTACTATGTTACAGCATCGGCAATATTGGGGAGATTATGGGATAAATAGATCATATTGCAATCTAATCTTTGCTACCGCTCTTTACTAGTTGGCACCCGATTCCAACTATGTCCAAGCTTGTAATTCCTTACAGTTGGTGTGTCATGTGGCTTACAGTCCAGTCATCCTACTTCAGATAGAAAATTTAGCTCATATTTCCTTGGTGAGAAGAATATAGTTTGTCTTGGGGGAGGTACTTCAATTCCAAAAAAAATTATTCGAGTCTTCCACAATTTTTCATTTCAAACTCAGTCGCCAATTGCTCTTGGAGTCTAGGAATCTCTTTTTATCATCTCCAGTGATAATCATGACATCTACATTGGTATTAAAGTTGTTCATATTCCTAGCCATTGTTTAAAACATAGTAGATGATTCGAGGTGCTTTGCTTCAATCTATACCTTTTCATATCCATTCTATATATCGAACTAACGATGCGCTAGATGATTGTTTAAGCCCATACAACGCCCTCTGCTACTTACACACTATATATATTTTTGCATATTCAATATATAATGTGGAATATCCATGTAAACCTCCACCTATTGAAGATCTCCATTAAGAAAGACGTTTTTACATCAATGTAATTGACAGTCTAAATTTGCTGCAAGTGACAACAAAACCCTGCCAGTATTTAGTTTTGTTATTGGTGAAAAAGTCTTGTGGTAGACTATATCATACGTCTGTGTATAATTGATAAGGGTGTTATATCGTTTCCAATTCATGCTTGGTGATTACATCTAGGAGAAGCATGTCATCCTTGTCATTTTTTTTAAAATAGATTATTATGGATAACTTTCTACACTTGATTTTGAGTAGACAACAATAAACAATTCTCAGTATAATTCATAGCCCCAAAATTTTCACAGGTCGTACTTATTTGAGTCACATTCACACCTTACACTTGAAGATCGGTATATGTGATTCCCATGCTTCTTTAGAGCATGTCATCCTCATCAACGACTTATTGCATTTTGAAGACTTCTCCTACAAACATGTCCTTGTTGTTCATGTAGGGATCAATCATTATCATTTGTTTTGCTACTTCTTTGCTCCTCTCCTTTCACTGTCAATAAAACAAGAAAAATAGGTAGAGTAATAGAAAAGAAAGGAAAAAAAGACAAAAAAAATTCAACTAAAGTGAGAATTAACTAAAAATTAATTTAATAACTTAAGCCGAAAAACTTATTTTCTAATATATATCTCGTAAGTCTACAAATTGTAACAAGTAATAAAGTGAATTAGTCCAAGCTATCGATCCTGCGATGATTAAGTATCTAGTTCAGTTTCTAATTAACTTAACTCTAATTAAATGTAAACACACGATAGAGATAAGAATCATCAAACTAACAACCTCAATCTAACCAAATTATATAACTAACCTAACCAAGTGGTGAGAACTAGGAAGCATTTATGAATATACTTGATTAATGTACAAATGCTAGGACGCCGTATCCCCTATATTTTCCCCCTTATTATCAATTTCACAATTTAACAGTATTTATTTAGACTTGAAAGATCAATTCTCATATGATTTTCAACGATCTCTTACGAGTAGAATCGAAACTATCCTCACATATAACCACGTAATATCCTATCTCGAATTTGAACATGAAAAAATGCATTCACAAGAACCTTTACTTGGATCATGCAAAGTAATGTCCATATGACCTCCCAATGATTGTTATTGCATGTTGTTTTCCCTATTCCTTATCTCAAATGACAATGGAATCACAGATCAATCAATTAGTGNTATTTAGACTTGAAAGATCAATTCTCATATGATTTTCAACGATCTCTTACGAGTAGAATCGAAACTATCCTCACATATAACCACGTAATATCCTATCTCGAATTTGAACATGAAAAAATGCATTCACAAGAACCTTTACTTGGATCATGCAAAGTAATGTCCATATGACCTCCCAATGATTGTTATTGCATGTTGTTTTCCCTATTCCTTATCTCAAATGACAATGGAATCACAGATCAATCAATTAGTGTAAGAAGTAACCTGAGAGAGAGAGAAAAAATAAAAAAAAATAAAAAATCAAAGCAAAGTATCCCTTACTCTTCGCCTAGTAATGTAAATTTTGAGGACAATATCGTTATAAGAAATAGGGAATATTATATTCAAAATAGTTTTAGAATGTGACAGAATTTATTTCATGTCTAACATTATTTCACTGGTGACTTGACCAAAAAAAAAAATAAGGGAAAACCCGAACCATCGCTACCCTTCTCGTGTCACCTCTCCTCTCTCTCTCCTCTTTTTGTTCACCCCCTCTAAACACACGCACATACACACGTAACTATCACTCAAGAAGAAAGTGAGACTACAAAGTTATTTAAAGCGCTATTTTTTCAAGAATCCACACTCTTTTCAATAAAAATAACGAGATAGGAATACTATATGCATTTATAATTCATCCCTTCTATGGCGTGGTAAATTCTTGTGAAATATTTCAAGCTAAAGAATGTGATTACATGTTTTGTCACCATTTGGACAAGAAAGAAGTATAATTTATCTTGCTTATGTAGGAGTAACTTTTTCAAATATATATCTCACGGTTGAACATAAGAAGAAAAAATTTGGATCATTGAACACTGGATTAAGAAGTGTGGAATGATACTTTATATAAATTTTCACTTCAATTGGGGTTTCACATAATGGAAATGGTATTTCTATTAATTTTTTTAAAAACTCACCCTTTTCCCTTTCTCCTACACGTTAGAACATCGTTGATGGAAGCATAGGGAGATATTACAGGTTTAAAGACAAGAAATATGCATTTTTGACAAGTTCTCAATGTTAAAAACATGCTGAAAGTTTTAGGGTTTCGAATGCTATGAAGGGGTACTATATTACAATTATTTATGAACATATTCAGAGATTTGGAGACTGAAAATAAATTTGTTTATATATTAATGATGTTTTCAACTGTTCTGTGAATTCCAGCATGCAAGTCCAACTTTGAATGGACACCTTGGGATGTATATTTTGAATTTCGAGGTGAAACCGTTTGGGCTGGATTGTTAATGAGTTTTCTATCTTTAGAATTTGAAATCATGTCTTTTGAGTGACCGTTTAGTTAGTGATGTCTGTTTTTCTCAATGAGGATAGTGCTGATTGGGAAATTATTTTCATGAACTTTATGAATTTATTTCATGTCCTCATTGGATGAGATGAATTATGAGATTTTAATGCCTAATGCATATATTATGATTTTACCCTCTGAATTTCTGGAATTGTTGTTACTGTTTAGATGTAAAACTCAAAGCCATGTTGTCCGATTAATCTGTTTTGTGCACATTGTCCGGTAAATTGATGCCTTTAAAGAGGGAGATAAAATGTGATTTTTTTATAATGCTTAGTGGAAGATTTATGTGTCTGTCATATGAATTTTGTAACTTTTTGCGACTGTTAGTCAAGGGTGTCAAACACGTTTAGCAGTAAAACGTAGAAGAATTGTTTCTTGAAACTTATTGTGTGCAAATTCTTGAATACATTGATGTCCTGACCAAATTGAGTTAGGTTTTAAACTTTTATTATGTCGCACATTGGCAAATTTTATGCTTACATGTGAGTTTTAAATTTTTTTTATGATCATTCATAGTGTCAAGAATTTGAAAATAATCTGTGCATGTTCTACTCGTGTGCCTTCCATGTACTGATCGAGTTGATAGCTAGTATTGTTAGTATGGAAGTGTCTACAGCCTTGTGAAAATGAATCAAAAATAAAAAAAAAATGACGTTATGAGCTGCTCACGGAGTGAGGGTGCATTACACCTCCTTACAGGACTGTTAACTGAATAAGTACAAACCAACTCATCAATTGAACCAGAAAAAGGAAAAACCTCCTCAACCAACTATTTACGGGGATCCAAAGTTCAAATGCTGGTATCAGATGCCAGCAGCCATAATAATAGAATCTGACACTAATGCACATAAATCACTTCTCTGATTGGATGAAATATTTAAGAGTTCAACAAAAGGCCTCCCCAACTAATTGGCTTTCTAGAACTTCGCCTTAGACTGCTCACGAATAATCCAACGTGCTTCCTGAAAGAGTGTCTGATGATGATCCTAGAATGTAGGCTATACGGATGATGGCAAGTAATATCTTGCTGGTGTAAGATGGTCTTTGCATGACGAACTCTAAAATAGCTGAAGACAAACGAAATCCCTTTTTAGTTCTCCATTTAAATTTTTTAAAAAGAGTGCCATTAAGATATACCATTTTCTTGATACTCAAACCTCCCTCTGCCCTTGAAGTACAACGTTTACGCCAAGATACAGTGATCAGCTTCCTCTGAGCAATGGAACTGTCCACAGAAAATTTCTAATAGCCGAATTCATGTCCTTCAGCAATAATTTTGTATTCTATGAGTAATTAGAAGACTAATCATTGGTGATGAATTCGGCTTGTTTATGGATTTTTTTTCCAAGGTGGCGGGAAGGATTGATTTGGTCTTTGGAGGTGGAAGCATTGATGCGTATTGTTCTCAGGTAGTTCATGATGTTGGGTGCCATGTTCTCAAGTTTGTGCCACAAACAATTGGGTGTCAGTTTAATCCAACCAACAATCAACACCAATCCAATTTCTCAACCCACAAATAACACACTATTGGTTGCCCAAGCCCACAAAGGATTCAATTATACAAAGAGAGGATGATGGTAGCTACACTCTCACAAAGACAAGAGAAGAAATTAAAGTTTACTCACGGGTTCTCTAAGAAAGCAAGAAAACGGTTGCTTAGGTTTCTCTCAATTTGCCACACAGATCCAACATAACAAACTAAGTGTATATAACATTAGGACTGCCATAAGATAGGCCAAGAAAGTAAAGTGGGCTAATACATATAAAAG
>CAIGRK010405202.1:0-12977 GCA_903798315.1 Fraxinus greggii | reverse complement strand
AGTTTTTCTTCCATAGCGCAGTCGGCCCCTTCAACCATGAATTTCGATGACTTCGTTGCAACTCACGGTTGAGGACCACCACCCCTAGCACCGGCCTACCATGGCCCATCCACCGAACACATATGGGTCTTGGCCAATTTCGAACTAATGAGAACGAATTTGGAGGAGATTGATCGAATGAGGGAATAGAGAGATTTTTTTGGGTTTTGGGGGGGTTGAGTTTTTTTTTTGCACTTGAGGTCCTCAAGGTTCTATGTTCACGTATTTTGGTCATTTAAGTTTGAATTAAAATCATAACGGTCCTTCGTTGACCGTTTGTGAAAGCGCATGAAACTTCAGTAACCGTTTCAGCAAGTTTTAAGTTTCAATGACCGTTTTGTAATTTTGAGGTAAGTTCAGTGACCATTTGTGAAATTAACCCAAAAATGAGTGATGGATAAATACGCAGTTCTTTTATATTCCACGAAATATGTAGATAAAGAGTGATTTGAATTTTTCTTGCCAAACATATGCTTAGTTTGATTATTGCTTAATTCTAACACTTCAACTGAAGCTAGAAATAAAATAAAATTTTTTTTACTCAATTTAAAATCGCGTTTGAAGAATATGAACACGTAGAATCTAAATCGAATTGTATTTTCTCTTATGAACAAATTCCAGTTTGAATGTTATACTCCTATTTATGATTAAACCCAGATAAATTGAAAGGGGAATTTGGCCATCAACTTTTTTGAAACCTAGCATGTGTGTGTGTGAGTGTGAGTGTGAGAGGGAGAGTGCACTTTGTAAAAAGCATCGGTTTATATCTAATTGGAGGCCATATGAGTAGGATTGTCATATTCCTATTGGACTCTGTCCTCTTCCATTTAAATTTAAGGTTTGTGTTTTAGTTACAATCGTGTAGGAAAAGGTCCAATGGGGGACCATGAGGAATATATGCCATGGACCGTATCACTTGATATTTACATCAGTGGATGGTTGTCCTAGGAGTATTTTCTTTTGTGTTTGCGAATTGAAATCGAGAGTTTGTTTGGTACGCTATTCTAAAATGAATATATGCATTTTTTGAGTGAGGGCTGAGATGTAAGGTGATAAAACGTGTACAACATTGGAAGCATGTTATTGAAGCTTTTTTCCTCTTTTTCCCCATTTTAATTAAAGGAAATTCCACAAGACGCTACTATTTAACCAAAAAAAAAATTTATTAGGATCGAATATGGTGAAAATAGATAATTTACTTCATTGTCAAAAGAAAAACAGCTCAAGTCCCTGTTTGATGCACATTTTTTCAAAATATATTTTTTCAAAACTCATTTTCAACCACACAGTTTTCAATAAAATAATATTTTTTCATCACATCAATAACTTTTCCTTACTTTTTAACGATATATTTTACATCAAATCACTATTTAAAAAATCACTACTAAATGATCACATAATAACAAGAGTAAGAAACATCACCTAGAAACATTGACACTTGAAAATTGCCTCTAATAGCTTCCCAACCCAGAACTCTTGCCTCGAAAATGAACGAGTCCGAAGATATGGGATGTAAATGTACATTAGTAGACGGAGTGAAAGTCCAAAGTGCGTGTCTCAAACCTTTTTGGGTTGAGAAATAGTATTCTTTGAAAAAAAAAAATTTCATTTATTACTGAGTTTTGATGGAATCACCATTGTGACAAGAAATATTTATCACTGCCGAACCAGTATTTGGCCATGCAATACCTCAAAATATAGTCAATGTTGCAGCCTGAATTAGCTAGCAAATGGCACATGGGTGTGATTGCTCTCATTTCACGTTATGATCCTCACCCTTCTACTTGAACAACTAACAATCAAGTGTGATGATCGTCATTATTGACAGCCTCGTCAATGATTTTCGTTAATTGAATTAGACAGAGTAACCTTAGTTGATTGAATTAGACAGAGTAACCTTAGTTGAAATCTAATTAAAATATAGTTGCTTGTTGAAATCAACATCAAGAGAAGTTAGTGGATCCAATTCAGATCAAAGTGTAAATACCAATACTTAATCAAAACTAGATGAAAGTATATTTATTGTGAATGAGATTTACCATTATTATATACATAGGATGACTTGAGAAGAAAATTGGGCGTGGGTGGGTGTGTGTCTCGGTATGAGACTAATTAGCGCCAAAACAATGAGAAACCTGAAAGCAACATGTAGAAATTCACATAAACTAGGCAGAAAGCGTAGCAATAATCAAATGTCGGGTTAATTCCCAAAATGATCACTGAATTTTTCGTAGAGTTCCCACGAGGTCATTGAACTTTAAAATTGCGTGCCATGCCATCCATACCATTAGACACGCCATCAAATCCTTCTAATTTTGCAAGCGTCATTTATGCGGTGATGGATGGAGTACCAATTTTCAAAGTTCAATAACTAATGGGGTAATTTTCAAATTCAGTGACTCCTACAAACTTTACGAAAAGTTCAATAACCATTTAGGGAATTAATCCTCAAACATCGTATCTCAACTTTTCGTGATTCAATCATTGTAAAATTTGGACAGCAAGTTCACGACACATTTTCTATAAATCGGAGGGTTATGGTCAAGATCCAACAATTCATCTGAAAGAAATCGCTATATGAAAAATAACAAATTTTGTTGATATTTATCCTTTGTTGATTTTTTAGTATTCCAATAATAGTTATTCTTGAGAAAACTATGGTAGATAATATAGCTGGCGGAATTACTTTTGAGAGATTCCGTCCTCGATGGATAGGAATTTTTTTTGGGTGCCAAGAATTATTGACTTATTGACGTTGGTGGTGCCTTGAAAATATCAGGAGAATCTATTTTAACCTTTTAAATAGAGAGTGCGCTATGCGTTTGACTCTCTAAATTTATAGAGTTTAACTCATTCTCTATTCTTTAATAAATAATGATTACATTTAATAAATCACGCATTTCAATATTTTACTTCTTAAACTATTAAAGTTATATTTAAATTGATTGTCAATTAATATATAAAAAATTATGTTAAATAAAATATGAGTATAAATCAATAAATATTTATTGTGAAAATCAAAACGAAGAGCCAAAATAAAGAGCATTATTGGATTGCATAAAATTTCTGACTCTCTAAATTTAAAAATACTCTATAATACATAAGATGTTCTTTATAAATAAAAAGGCATTTGAAAACACTCTCATATATTGGCTGTAGAGACTTTGTGGCATTCCATCTTTGAGGTGATAAGACGTTATTAGTGTGGCAAAACTTGCATTCTTTAGATTCATCTTATCTCTCGTATTGACTGAAGAAAATATTTTAAATCTCTGTCTTTATTAGATGATAGTTCATTGTTGGTGTCAAGAAATGTGTTTTTTACTTAGTTTTGGTTACCTCTAATGTAACTTAGGGAGAAAATATTGAATTTTCAATATAATTATAATGTGATTTTCAGAATTGGGCTCGTAGATGTAGGCAAAACGTCAAACTGAGTTAAATATTGTGTTGATTAATGTGAAAATCGTGTTCATTTTTAACTTCTCTATGATCAATTTTCACCACACGTCTTAAACTCTAAACAAGTCATAAACATTCGATTTTGTCAAATTTTCGATTAAAATTGAAGAATTGAAGGTAGAAAAGTCAAATGTGTAACTCGAGTCAACTCCAAAAGTTGAAGCGTTGAAGGTACAAAAATTGCGTGCAAAAATCAAAATTGAAGCATTACAAAATTTAATCACACACGCTAATAAAGCGTGTGAAATGGCATCTCTACTTGCGACATCTGGTTGACTAAAACCAAACGAGAAAATACAGCCAAAAGAATTGAAAACTAATTCCTCAGTCGCAGCCTACCGTCAAATCTCAACCATTTGTTGATTAGCATACAGAACCCATCATCTCAACTTCACTTTCAGAAGCTCTAGTTAATCAGGTTCTATCTTGTCTTCCCGCATAAACATATATGAATGATTTCTGGGTGATGTCTCTAATGATTCTACTCACTTTTGAGTAACTGTGAATTTGATGGTTGATTTTGATGATTGATGTCATATAAGGTTTTAGTGAAATTTTTTTTTCATTATCTATTTGGCCAGTTGGTTTTATCTACTTTTAAGATTGTGTTTAGGGCTTTTTTCTCGTGGAAAATCGTTCATCTTTTTTTAATTATTGAAGCCCGTTTTGATTTTGCTGGTTATTGCTATCATTTTTTCGTGAATCGTAAAGAAACAAGGACCCTTTAATTGGATACACTTTTTATAAGAAAAATCAAAACCACTGTTGGCGCGTTTTACTGATAATGAAAATAATAGCAGAAAACAACTTAGAAGTGGATGGACTTAACCTTCAGCGAGTGAAAAGTAAAAAGGGGCAAAAAAATTTATATGGAAATATGATGTTTAGTGAAGCAACAAAAAATGAACTGATAATTGAAAACGGGAAAAAGAAATAAAAGAAATTGTAATTTATATATGGGTGTGTAGAAATGCTTAATATTTATCCTGAATTTTGCATTTTGGTTGACCAGGAGCTAAATTTGTATCCTTTACTAGGATTTATACATTTTTTGATGATTTTTATTTGATTGAATTATTCAAAGGGAAATAGCCGAAAGATATTCTTACAGAACGAATAAAGAAAAAGGAAAAAAAAATAATAAGTTAAAATAAGAACCGAAAAATATAACAATGTAACTTCCACTTCACAGTTTGTAGGAGCCTGATGGTGAATTTGGTTTATGCAAATTGTATCTAGATATTGTTTGGCCGTCTGACATTTATTTTTTTACCCAGAAAGGGAAAGATTCGTGCTCCATGGTTGTGGAAGCTTGATGATTTAGTCTCTTCATGCACTTACTAACTTTTGGTGGTAGAGGGCTCTAGTCTAAACACGGATAAATGGAGATTCAATTTTATACCAACTTGGATGATGTCATTTGTCCCATATGCCTGGACTTTCCACATAACGGTGTTCTCCTTCAATGCACATCTCATGGAAAAGGATGTCAGCCTTTTGTATGTGACACGGACCATTTGCACTCAAACTGTCTTGACCGTTTCAAACAAGCAAATATAATGTTAGCTGGTTCTAAATCACCGAGTTCTGCTGAGAACTTAAATTTCTTGGATTCAGGATCCAACAGTAAACCGGCTTGTCCCTTATGTAGAGGAGAAGTTATGGGATGGGTTGTTGTTGACAAGGCTCGTATACATTTGGACGAGAAGAAACGTTGTTGTGAAGAGGACAAATGTTCATTCATAGGAACCTACTTGGAACTTAAAAAACATGCGCAATTAGAGCATCCTCATGCACACCCTTCACAAATTGATCCTGCACGACAGCTTGATTGGGAAAATTTCCAGCAATCTTCCGAGATCATAGACGTTTTAAGCACTATCCATTCACAAATCCCACGGGGTGTTGTTTTGGGTGATTATGTGATAGAATATGGGGATAACTCTGGTGACGAATTTGATGACTTCCCTGGGGATGAAGGAAAGTGGTGGACATCTTGCATACTATATCAGGTATTTGAAAAATTTAGAACATCCAGGAACAGAAGAAGGTCAAGAATGAGGGATTCCAGAAGAGGAAGTCGCCGTTTGAGTTATGACACTTCTAACTCTGAAGAGGGTTCTGTATCATCTGTAGAACATGCTGAGTATAGAGCGGATGAGACTGATGATGAGTTTGTGACAAGTGAACTCTCAAGGCAGACAGCTGGCCATCACATGTGAGTTACTGTGTGCATGCAACTGAGGTTTCCTTTCACTGTTGATTCATTGTTCAATTATTCTTGTAGATCCATGATTTGTAATCTTTTGATGTGATTTTCTTCGTTCACTGTATCTATATAAATTATAATACCACCCAAGAAATGAAAATGCAAATTAGATTCTCAAATGTATAAATAACTAAATTAGAAAATCAAACAAAAATAATTGCAGGTTTTTACTAATATCTCAACATTGGTGGTTTTGGGGTTGGTGATGTATCCTTATACATGTGATATAATATTGCCATATCTAATTTTGTTTCTGTTTTTTACTATATACCGAAGTGATATAGCAATTGACATATGACATAGATATTATATTCTCAAGATCGTCCTGTGGCACTGGTATCTGAAAACACATCTAGTTGTGTCTCTCTCCTTAGGTTTGGCATTTAAGATATAAATGCTTGAGTCAGCAATTACTCTTAGATGTATTAGTGTGTTAATATATGACATAAGACCATCTACATTCCAGACCTGGAGGCAGCAGAGCTGGGACCAGTATTTGAGTGAAATATTACTGGGTTGATGTACATGTTAAAAAAAGTCGTAACCTTTTACTACTATCCCAAAATTGGCGGTTCTGAGGGCTGCCAAAATATCCTTATATATGATATAATATTGCCTATATTCTCTTTAATCGCAAATACTGAATTGATCTTGTAGTTGATTGGTAAAACAGAAATTTTATTTTCAAGATTTTCCTGTTGTCCCTGGATCTTAAAGCAGGTCAATGTATATGCACACATACATACCAACAATGTCCTAAAACTGCGGGCAGCAAGAATGCAGCTAGTATTTGAGTGAAATATTCTTTGCTGTTGTACATGTTAAAGTTTGTTTCTATTTTTGACTGCTATGAATTTGCAAAAAGGTTAGATCTTCATTATATTTATATTTTTGTGTATTTCGATTATACTATTGTAATGCTTTTTGGCTTGACAGAATCATTAAAACTTCATAAAACTGTTAAAAATATGAAAATATTCCTGTGATCTTGGTGATTATCATATTTTCGAGATGTTGTTTGACTAAACACAAGGGTTTCTACCTTGAGAAATGCTCCCCAAGAACAGATTAAACTGACTTGGCTGTCTTATCCTGCTCCGATTTTGTGTAGCCTCAATTACTAATTTTGAATTTGAGAAAAATAAAATTAATCTCATTCAAATTTCACACTGAGNTTGTGTATTTCGATTATACTATTGTAATGCTTTTTGGCTTGACAGAATCATTAAAACTTCATAAAACTGTTAAAAATATGAAAATATTCCTGTGATCTTGGTGATTATCATATTTTCGAGATGTTGTTTGACTAAACACAAGGGTTTCTACCTTGAGAAATGCTCCCCAAGAACAGATTAAACTGACTTGGCTGTCTTATCCTGCTCCGATTTTGTGTAGCCTCAATTACTAATTTTGAATTTGAGAAAAATAAAATTAATCTCATTCAAATTTCACACTGAGCTGAGTTCTTTTCTTAAGTTGCAAATTATCTAAATATCGTGAAAAACATAATTTTTTTGTATTGACACGAGGTTGATTTATGGGCAAATCAACAGAATATATGATTGTTTAAGAAAATCATTACTTTTTACTATTTTGATTATTGTAGTGCCTTGGATTTTCTTTTTGATTTCCACTGCTGTATTTTTGCATTGTAGTTCTCGAAGGCGCCGTTCCCGCTTCTATGACAATTAAGGTAGGCCATGTCCAGGATGCCTTCCATTCTCCTATTCGCAGTATTATTTACCTTGAACGGTTTCTTTGTTATTATAACTGGTTTAAAATAATATGTCGCGGTTCACAATCTAATACATATTTGTAGCCTTGAAACTGTTGTATCTTTTCACTTATGGCAATCTTACATATTATCTGTGACAGAATAGAGTAGACTGTAGCTGCGGAATGGCAGGAAAGCTTTGAACAATATTAGTTGAAGGAAAAGTGCCGGCAGGGTATGTTTGGTGCTGCTAATAATGCATAAAGTTGTATACAGTTCTTAGATAAGCGGTACTGCTAAGATTTATTTCCTTTTTAATATTCGTTCCCGTTTTCTCTCCCATGTTTTCTTCACTTCTGGAGAAGGATTTGATCTTTGGGCTTGCTGTTCAATTATCATTTGTTATTGTGACTGAATATTTAGTTGGGAGACTGCTTTCTTTTAGATGATCATAGAAACTTACATTGTTATTCAAATAGATTGTCGTACAAAATCAAGTATTTGATCCAATTTCATTTACGTTGGATACTGAAGTATCATAGTGCATGTTTTCTATGCACACACTTGGACACGTCGTTCATGTATATTTATCGTGTACACACGCACATGCAATCTGATATTGATGTGCATAATTTTTGCCTTGCATCCATGTTGAACTTGAAAGTAGGAGTTGTGTGCAGCTTGTTTACATTTAGCATGTCTGGCTAAGCTCAGTCAAACAGTAAAAAAAGTAAATGATGTTAAGCCATAGCAATTTTTTTAGTTGATAGTGGACTCAATGTACTGAACAAAATTCGTCATTTATTTCATTAAGTTGGACCGACAGTACAAAAATGATGTTCGTCATTTATTTCACTAAAGTTGTAATTATTCCATGTTAGCAACTCTTGGTTACTCGTGAAAATTATCATTTATTAAATGTCACGGCATCAATTTCTGTCTTTTGAATTGATTGAGATTATCTTAATTAAAATCAAATCAAAGTGTAATTACTTGATTGAAATCAAATTAAAGTTTTGTTACTCCATTGAACAAATTTGAAATAAAGTTACTTGATTAACACAAAGTGAAAATTTAGTTACCACATATAGTTTATGCTCAATTTATTACCCTCTTGATGCCTAATTCAAATTTTAAGCATTCGTCTAACTGTAATACGATGACACAACAGAACCAACTTGGCATGGAAACATCCAACGACTAGGATGAACACGGTTCAATTTGGACAGTTTATAACAAATTTTCAAATAAAATCACTTAAAGCGGTTTGAAATTTTTTCAAATCTAACCAATTCAAACCACTTTTTCGGTTTAGTTCGATTGAAAATCGCGATTTAACAAAGAAAAAATAGCATATATCGAATTAGTTATATCGTAAATATTAGTCTAAAATTTCACATTAAAACATAAATTGTATTATTAAAAATTATTACAAACCAAAGTTCTATAACTTTAATTATTATAATACAGCAATACTATAGAAACATTTTAACCTATTAGTCGATATTAATGACACAATATGTGCAATTATAACACATGATTCATTCTCTCCATAAATACAATAATATAGTAATTCATCGACTATAGTTAAATGATATGAAACAACTAATGATAGAAAATTATAGAAATATCAAATACGATAATACATTCTATTACATTTTGTGAATCATTCAATGCTTCTACTTCATCCAAATATTGATGAATTAAATCATCGTCTCAACCATATTTGTATTCAACAAACTTCTAAAAGAATCAAGAATTCGACCACTAGTAGAAAATGTAGACTCAAAAATAATTGTTGATATTTGAATAACACATCTTTAGCAATTTGGTGGTTAATCTTTGTATTTATTTGTATTCAATTTCCATCAAAGTAATATATCGAAATGCTCATTTGTCAAATCTTCAAAACGATCATTTAAGTAATACACCAAATCATTCTATAAATTATTAGTAAAATCTAGAAATTAAGTAGCAAAATAAACAAAAATGTTATCCGCTAAAAAATTAAGAGAGCATGGCACAAATTAGAACAAAATAACACAATTATAAAAAAAAAAAATGTCAAACAAATACTAAAATATAAGAAAATTTGGATAAA
Source organism: Fraxinus greggii (assembly GCA_903798315.1). NCBI lineage: Eukaryota > Viridiplantae > Streptophyta > Magnoliopsida > Lamiales > Oleaceae > Fraxinus > Fraxinus greggii. The sequence goes on along the minus strand of CAIGRK010405202.1, from coordinate 3,392 downwards.
ATGATATGGAAATTTAGCCGAAATTCAAGAAAATTATTAGTAAAAGATAAAGAAATGTGTGAGTTTGAATTAAAATTTAGATATAATTATTTACTCAATTATAATGGACGGTCAATAAATATGGTTCGACAGCAGTTGTTCAAAACTTCGCTCAATTTAAGAGTTGCATTCCCAGTTGTTATGACCAATGGGTATTTTGGTACAAATTAATGGGATGGACCATTATCTATTTTTGTATTGAGTTTAATTGTGTTATGCTACTATGAATATATCTTTCTAACTGCGATGTGCTTAATTTTAGCTGGGTTGGATAATATTTTCGAGTTTTTTTGGTAAACAAAGGTTTTTAAACGGTTTGCAAAGCTTGAAACCTAAACCAAACCGAACCTAAACCAAACTACTTCGAAGCGGTTTGGTTCAAAATCAAAATGTTGACAGATCCACGTGGATCCAAACCAATATTTTCAAAATAAAAATAAAAATAAAAAATAATAATAATAATAAAGGGATTTCGGTTCGATTTTGCGGTTTGATGATTTTTTTGTTCAGCCCTACCAACGACAATGGAAGAAAGTATTGATTCATCTCGGTGTACCAAAATGTGAGTATGATTCATCTCGGTGTACCAAAATGTGCAAGCTGTGCCTGTCGGCTTCAACTTCCATCAGTTGGAAGAATTTAGTGTTTATTCCTTGAAGGCTTATTATATTCTTTAAACTATTTGTCGAAAATTCAAAAGGTAATTCGAATGGAGGCAAATATCATTTTTAGGAAAGCGTATCGTATCCATCCATTGTAGCTTCAACATCTCCTTTTTCCCTTTTACTTCTACAAATTGTATTAGAAAATTTAACAACTCTTAAGAGGCTGAAGTTCAGAAACAACTGATAATTTGAAGCACAGAAATATGCAATACGAAGCAGATGCTTAATATCGAAAACTTACACCACAGGGAGACGTAAATCTCAGTAATTTTTAAAATGTATCCACTATCAAAAACTAAAGATGGCCACACAAAACAAAATACAAATACCAAAAGTTTTCTCAAGATGCTAACAAGACTAATACGGTACATTGTTGGGGAGGTTGCGGATAACGTTACTCTTCATACCAATCTTAGAACGCATAGCTTCGACCCCCGATTTAGTCATTGCCTTCATTACTTTCAATCTAACCACATGCTCTCTCGACTGCACGGTTACCAGACCCATGCTCTTATACCTGAAGAAGAAAAACATTTTTGTTGACTCACAGAGGAAAACAAAAGAGTAAGGGAATCGGGGTAGGGTGGGCTCCTATGGGCCTATTAAGATGGATGATCAGAACTCTTGATGAACAAAAGCTCCATATATGTATCTACCTTGAGGTTAGTGCAGCAGTGATTGCAGTGTTATTTGCAGGTTTTGGACGCGGTTTCTGACGGTAGTATCTTAAATACTCCCTTGATCCAAGCATTGTGGTTAATGTTGTGCCATCATTTCGTCTGGTTATAACAAGCTCAGAGCCGCCACTACCAAGTTCAACAGTGTTGCTCGTATCATCAACTGCAATAAGCTGCTTCCCATCCGTATCCACATAGCTATATCCAAAAAAAAAAAAAAATCTCCAGGTTACTTTCACTGGCAACCATAATAATTTAGTTGTTTTTATATTAAACTTTGATCAAAGAAGCAGAAAGAATAAGAATTATCAGAATACCTGCTACTGTAATCATAAAATTCCTCCAATTCTGCTTCTTCATCTTCACTACCATCCCCATAATGCACTTTGCAATGACTTTTTGCCTCCATATGCTTCCGAACTGCCTCTAAGCTACTGAAAGGTTGACATCTGTCGTTACAATATAAACACAAAAAATCCCTCTTGACCTGAAAAATTGAGCAGGAAAATATTAAGCTCGAAGCATTCATGTTTAAAAAATACAGAAACAGAAAGAAATAGATGCTGTGAAAAATGAATAAAAAAGAAGATACTTTACACAAAAACTTCAGTTTGACATAGCAACAAGGTGATTACCTTGAGGCCAATATATGTTAGAAGCCCACAAGGATCCTTCAGATACTCGACATCTGGAATGAAGAAGCCGTGCTTTCTGTGCATGTGAACCATGCAGCTCTCTAATGTATCGTGTTCTAAATCACACATGAAGCAACAAGAGGGATCCAACACTTCCTCCTCATCATCATTCACCGCATCCTCTTCCATATAGTCATTAGAGTTGTGCACATTTACCTTTAATTGTGTCAAAGAATCAGTGGCTTCTCCAATTAAGTCGTCCTCCGAATCCACCTCTTCCCATTCACTCTCTTCACTTTCTTCAACTTCCTGCTCTACATGATGTGGAGACTCTTTTCCAACACGACGAGCAAGTGGCTTGATTATCGTAGTACCCTCATTGTTGCTTGTTCCTTCTGAAGCCCGCATCAAATGACTTTTAGATTGCAGATGCTGAGCATGAGCTTTGGAACTTCTGTATCCTTTGCCGCAAAGGCCACAACTATACATCATTGGGGTTTCATCTAATTTCTTCTTCTCTTCTGCAAGAGAAGATTGTCTAGCAAGAAAAAGCGATTCGGTTACTCCCGGAACACCTGCAACCTGATTCACAAGAAAGAACACAAGTTGATAAAAATGTAATATCTAGTGCATTGAAGGAAATATTCAGGATCCCAAAATTGTGATATTGAATTGTGCCAAACAACTCATTAACACACAAAATTCCTAAAGATATATAAAGATCCAGGAAATCTGTACATTCAAAATCAGATATAAAGCTATAAAAATAACAGATTCTATAAAGAATTTACTAAGCATATCAGCAAGACAGAAGATGACAATCAAGAAAAAGAAAGGAAGTATGTTGTTCAGGCAAAGCAACGGAACCATTGACAACAAACTCTCCTCTGAGAGGATGGAAGGAGCTGGAGACAAAATAGTCACCAAAAGAAAATTCCAACACTGAAGCCCAGTTTGAGTGAATTAACTTGTCATCTACTGATACTGTACTCAAATGTGGTCCCCTACAAGCATGTTAAAATAGGAGCCAACGATTGAAATTCACGATAATAAGTCTTCAATTTAGAATCTTGTTCTTACTTTTATCATCTCTATAATTGTAACTTGCGTAATATATAAAGGAGTATAACATGTTGTAGCCACTGGGATCTTTTCTCAATATACCAAGCTCTATAGCAATCTATGAAGCACGCGGTACCTCAAAAGGTAACAATTACCGGGTAGGAAATGCATTGGAGATGGAATGTCTCCAGAGCTTAAACGGCAGGTGTCAAAAAAGGGTTTTGCTATGTGTACATAGCAATGTACACAATGGTGTCCATAATGGACAAGTGGCAGCCATTATGGACATTATTATGGATAGGGTTATGTACTCC
>CAIGRK010405132.1:0-12660 GCA_903798315.1 Fraxinus greggii | reverse complement strand
GAAGGTTGCCTGTGCATGTTCTTCTTCCTGCAAAGTGGACATGTTTAGAGAATATATGGGACTCAAATAGGTTTAAAACTTTAGATTTTTACTACAATGTATTTTTGGCCAAAAATAATGTAATAAATGAAGACGTTTCTAAGTGCATTATGACAAAGCATATAATTGCTTATAAGTCGATCAACCTCTATTTTAATCCACCCAATCCATAGGACCCTAAACTTTTACACCTTTTAACCACTTATTATCCACATATTTTGTAGGGTTCTATAGCTTATAATCTAATAAAGATTTGCCAAACACGCTCCAATTAATTCCATGTTTTCCCATAAACTAGCTTTGTGTTGCCTTTAATATATGACTGGTGGTTGAACTAGAAATGTAGGATCAGCCATCTTCCATTGACTTTCGTGGATCTTGATTAAATCAGATTTGTTTAATAAATTATTGTAATTTGTTTCCAGGTCTTCATGTTCTGTTGCACAGGACATAAATTCAAGCGATCTGAGTGCTTTTTTTAGAGTTTGTAAGGGTATGAATTATGGCTCCCTGTAATTTATACAGAGCTCTCCCCCTCCCTTCCCCTCTCTCCCTCTTCTTCTCCCCCCTCCACTCCCCTCCCTCTGACTGGTCGGTTCCTTTCTATGTTTTTCATTTCTTATACAAATTTTGATCCCAATCAATATGCGTAGGATTGCTTGAACTGCTGCTTTTTTTCAGAATCTAAGAGGCGACGAGGTGCTGATAATAAAACATCCAATGATGGAGAACCTTCAGGGTTGGATGCATTGGCAACTGCTGCAGTTTTGGGAGATAACATGGATGACTTAGCAGAGTCTTTAGTTGGAGCCACTACGAAACATCCCAGACATCGCCCAGGTTGCACTTGCATTGTCTGCATTCAGCCTCCGAGTGGAAAAGGTAAGCACGAGCCTACGTGCGAGTGCAACGTTTGCTTGACTGTTAAACGACGTTTCAAGACGCTCATGTTGCGTAAGAAACAACGGCAATCAGAACTTGCAGCCGAGCTTGTCCTCGGGAAGGATGAGTCTCAAGTCTGCCTTAAATCAGAAGACGACGACATTGCTGAGCGCGCATTGCTGCAGATGAATCTTCCAGAAAACAAAAAAGGCCAGGACACAAACCCAATGGACTTGGACGATGGCAACAAGGAACAATTGGACTTGAACTGCCATCCAGATCATGAAAATGAGCTAGTTGAGGCAGCCGGAATGAGCTTGGCAACCCTGATCAAAGATGCTGACATTCCATCCGAGGCAGGTTTACAGAACGAAATCCCAAGCTCAGGACCTGATTTACTCTCCCGAACTGCAAGTGAGAGTGGTGAATGTACCGTGGATGAAGGGCGTATCTTGTCTGGATACGTCGAGCAGGAGAACAAGGGCGAAGATGGTGAATCTGGGACCGGCTTGAACTGATATAAAGTTGTATGTATTATTGTACTTGTTGAACTACAGAATTGTCTTCTTGAATGTGTCCGAATCACAGTTGTTTTTGCCTTGAGTTAAACTACAGAATTGTCTTCTTGAACGTCTCCGAATCACAGTTGTTTTTGCCTTGAGTTATATTCGCAACCTTGTAAATTGGTGAAGTTGGTTTTGTATATTTTCCAGCTATGTATTAAATGTGTTCGGATCATATCTGTTTCTAATCGTCAATACATACTGAAACAGGAAAGATCAGATTACGATATGGGCAACTATATTATCTAATAGGTAACATGTATACAACAAAGCTCTATACTCTGAATTATCCATGGAAACTGCTCCAAAAATAGTCGAAACTCTCACTGGATGATTTAGGCAAAAAAATGTGGAGTCTCCTTACCCCATTTTAATTCCAACACTAACAAACTCTTCTACATTACTATTAGCAGAATGTTCAAACAATGGCCGTCTGCAAGTTGGACATGAAGACTGCAGAACTAACCATTTGTCTATGTATTTTACATGAAAATCATGATTGCATCTTGGCAAGATCCTCACATTCTCTTCTTTGAATTCTCCAATACAAATTGGACAATCTGTTGCTGGAATGTGCAGTCCTGATTTGTAGACCACCACCAGAATCCGGCCTAAAGTTTCTTTCTTGAGACCTGTTGATGCTGCAGCAGTTCTTCTGCTGTCTCAAGGCCAAATCTTTGACTGCATCGAATAACGCAACATACAATCGAGTTTAGTCCAAGTGCATAATGCACACGGCAAGGCTGCTAAAGTTATCACAATATTGCTGTTCAAATTCGCTTCTGATCCATTGTTAGAACTGGTGCTGCCTGTTTTGTTGCTATTACTTGACGGGATGCTGGTATCTGTGTCGAGGAGGATGCGAAAAGGGGTGTTTCTATTCATCATCACGACCTTCTATATATCTTCAACAATTCAAAACATTGAATTAGACAGCACTCAACAGTATTAAGAAGCGAAATTGTCAAATAATTAGTACGATCTAATAGTAGAAACCAAGCACGAACGAGGCTAGTGCCTTTCAAAGCAAGACTTGAGTACTACAACAGTTGAAAGACTGTATATAAGGCAAACAAGAATGTGATGGAAGGATTCCAACAGGATAAAAACACAGCAAGTTATCCCAGTTGGTCATTAGGATAACGAAGAAATGAATAAAGGGACTTCTTTTATTGAGTTTTGGGACCAAAAATCATCATCTAAGCTGGTCCTGAATTTATTAGCATAGCATAAATTCAAGATCGATAGAGGGTTTGCTTAAACTGATGAAATCAATTATTATGCTAAGGTTGGAGGTCCGTAAGGTAAAGAAAATTCTCTTCATATTCTTAAGAATATGGAATTATGAATACAACTTTAAAGAGTTTGAGTTTTTGTGGTACAAAGTGAAGGGAACTGTAATTATCTCACAGACGAGACAGATATAGAAATGGAATTTTCAGTTGAAAAGTTCATTTTGACGTAAAATGTTTCAAATAGTAGTGTCAAAATGGCCCGGGTGGCTCACCCCTTTGACAACCCTCCTCGCATATTTTTGACGAGACAACTCAACCCGCAACAAATCTGAATCGAGTCTGGATGAAGGCAGCTTGGTCCGATTAGCACACCTATTTTGACACTTAATTTTAAATATTATAATTTTATTTTCTTTCAGACGGCCTTCTTTTCAATTGCTAAAATTGACCCCAGCCAATCAAAATCAAATACAACTAGATCAAAATCGACTTCGTTTTTCTGTTAAGAATGCGTTGTGGACAGCGATAGTGTAGTGCACTGGACGATTGTGGTGTGGACGGGGATAGTGTAGGGGACCTTTCATTTGACCAATTTTAAAGAGAATAAAAACGTCTTTCCACTTTTTAACACTTAATTAAAAGCAATTATTAAAAAAGAGAAATAAGGAAATTCATCCAAATAATGAAAAGAATATTTAGAAAGATGAAATCTTCATCATCCTCAATTTGATTCCAACATTCTCACCCCAAAACAAAAGGAACCACCCACCCCACTCCCTCTAATACTCCATTGACTTTTCATAATCCAGGTCGAGACAATAAATCTCAATCTGGGTTGTTGAAATATTCTTCTAATTTTTTGAATGTACAAACAAAATTTATGGTTTAATCCATCAAGAATCAATTATCACGATATTGAAAGTAATGGGTATTCTCCCAGAGAATTAGTTAACATAACATTCATTTCACGATTTTGGTTGGAATTCATCCAAAAGACCTATTGCTCTAAATATGAAAAGATTTGAGATCCTTTTGAAAAGTTAGGGTCAATTATGCAATATGAAGAAAGATTTGTGACCAATTTTCCTTTACAATTAATTATCTACAGAATACAATTATAAAAGAACGGGCAATATTGACATGCGAACAATAACTTCTATCTCCGCATAAGTTCGTCTCTGAGGCAACTTATCGGTCTAGCTATTCCTTTGAACGCGATCAATATGGTTTGAGAATTGTTTATAATCGATTAAGATTAAAAATAAATAAATATTAGTTGTTAGTTCCACAAGATATGTAAAACAAAAAGTAATTGAGCAAGGCATTATGGTAAGAAGTGTTGTATCCCCTTTTCGAAAGGGACTTCCAACCAACACCCACATCAACATTATGTTAATTTAACATTCGGTAGAGGTAGACAGCACCTAAATTGAAACATAAACAAAAATAAAAATAAAAAAAGTTTCGATGACTAAAATCACAATTATACTACTTTACTTTGAGAGTGTTTCTGACCTACTTGAAGGTTACAAGCATAGCTTGACTCTATTCAAAGTTCAAGCAGACTTCGCTTTTTACTAGTTCATCAATGAGCAGAGATTAAATATTTTACAGGGGCGTTTATATACATGTCACTAATACGAAACTACACCAAAAACACGTCACATTTTCAAAATCTTGCATAAAATCTTTTTTTTTTTTTTTTGCGCAAAGGGTCAAATTTACCACTTTCATTACTTTTTGAACACATTTAATAACAAGACTTGATGTGACTTATTGGAGAAACTAATCATGAATTTAAATTATTACACAATTAACAATAAGTAGATTATATAAAAGAATTATTTATTTTCAAATATTTTCTTGACATGAAGAAGAAGATGTTTCTCTCAAAGAACATAGGTGAATTTCTCCTATAAATATTAAGTTGAAATCATAGTGAGTTTATCTTCCAATTTGAGGTTAGTATTTTCAATATATTGAATGTTTTTATCTTAGAACTTTTAGTTGTAACTCATAAATACTAATAAAGAATTTTTTTGAAAATTATTCTTTATTCATTAATTTTAATTAGATTGATAAAATTATTTTGGAAAAATACATTTATTTGAAATCTTGAAAAAGTTGGTAAATCCCCTATTTAATATAAATTTTTGTAAACTATTTGTCAAGGATTGTTCATATGGTAGTTGAATCAATATCAACATACTTAATACTTCAACAAAAAAAAATCACACCATATACCATAGATCTGACACGACTGTTGTGGACTGCCAAGATAGACATTCGATATGTCAATCTCGTCATTTTATTATTGTCTCGATAAACATTCTAACAATCTATCTAGCCATTTAAAAATTGTCTTATAGAAGTTATTCAAAGGTGCATGCATTTAAACCGCAATACATTAAATTTATGCAGCATACTTACGTAGCAGACCAATAAAAGTGGTGAGAAAATACCACTTCAATTGTGGTTCCAAAATAACGTGGAAAGATTCGACGATCCAAATCGACCATATAATCCGGCATGGATATGTGATGTGGAACGTGAGCTAGACGTGAAAATCAGCTATAGCAAAGAAGGTAGGGGTAATGCAGTTTTAAAAAAATGTCATCATATTGTCACGTTCTTGGAGAGAAGAATCCAACTACGGTAACACATTGAAATTGATTCCTATAACGGGTTCATTACTTTCTGATGTTACCAAAAATTGTCACATATTGATTTTCGAGCTTGACGACTAAGGACGAGCACGAATGAGATCTTCCGGTACCTGAAACAAAGGCGTCGAGCTGTGTCCTCGTCGCCCCTCCGATGGTTAAGTTAGCGAAATGGGAAAATATAAGCGTAAGACTATAAATTGAATGTAAACATACCTGAATAATGAAATGTGGTAATGTATTTATAGAGTAGGTGGTACACTCCTAGTAGGGTTAGATTATCGGATATCTTATCCTTTTTGAAGTCTTAAATTGTGTTAAAGTTCTAGTGGGATTCAACCTTATCGGAGTTGGATAAGTTTGAAGATGGAAGTAGAGGTATGTCTTTTAAGAAAGAAACATACACCTCAAGATAGGATTGCTGTGAAATTATCTATTACACTTTTACATTAACAATGTTAAAGTTTTTCAATACAACTATTATATTGTATTAACATTTTTAGCCATTTCTGATCTGATATAACTTCTTATTCAAGAGAAAAAATTGGTCCGCAAGGATAATTGTTGCAGGAAAACAAGCACCTAGAGGTAAAATACATATTCATAAGTACAAATATTCTTTCGTTTTTCCGATAACTACTCCTTCTGCTAATATCCTCATTTTCTTCTCTCATTTGCATAGGGTAAAAAAGTGACATCCACATTATATGATGCAACGATCAACTAATGTGTTGTCTAATGTAATAGTTAGAGACAACATAAACGAATTCAAATACTCTCCCGAAGATAAAATTTGGAGCATAACAGACAAAAAATAGAAGAATTAAATGAGGATAATATAAATTTCCTCTTCTCAAAATATCAGTTCGCTTTATTTAACGAATTAGAAAGACATATAGATACTAACATGAATATAATTAAACTTTCAAGTATACTAACTTTACATCTAATAATTTCGTTCACCTTTCATGCTTCTTTTGCGCAATATTTGAGGCCGATCCTATTCTAAAAGTAAGTCGTATCTTTCAAATGGCTCCCACCGACACAAATAATCTACCCCAAATATTGCACAAAGTTATGTATGCTTGCACCAAATGCAAGAGAAAGTAATGAAACTTGTTACGAGAATCAATTTCAACGTGTCATCGTACCTGAATTATTCTTTCCAAGAATGTGACAATATGATGACAATTTTTGAAAACTTCATTGTCACTATGTGCTTTAGTATAACTGATTCTTACGTCAATTCACGTTCCACACTGCATATAATCTCTGACGGATCATATGGTAAATCTGGATCATCCAATCTTATCTCCCCATATTATTTTGGAACTACGATTAAAGTTATGGCATTTTTTCACCACTTTTATTCGTCTTCTACGTACACAAATTATCCCTCATTCGACATGACGAATTTCAAATTTTCAATAATACCTGAACGTAGGCAAAATAGATGATTAGCATGCCGCACAAATTTAATGTATTACGATTTAAATGCATGCATGATTCACTTTTGAATGATTTCTATCGAACAATTTCAAGCTGGTTAGACAGATATTTAAAATGTCTATCCAAACAATTATGAAATGTCGAGATCGAATATCAGGTATATGACGTGAAAATATTCTTTTTGAAGCAGTAAATTGATCAATACTCAACTACCATATGAACAACTCTTAACTAATAGTTTACATGGATCTATATTATATAGAGAATCTTCCAACTTTTTCATGCTTTCAAATATATGAATGTTTTCGAATAATTTTTTCAATTTAGTCGAAATTAATGAATGAAGAATAATTTGCAAAGTAGTGCTTTCTTAGTATTTGTGAGTTAAAACTACTAAATTCTAAATTAAAAACATTTAACATATTGTAAATGTTTACATCAAATTGTAAAATAAACAAACTACGATTTCAACTTTGATATTTCAATCCTTGTAGAAAAATTCAATTAGGGCACGTTTGATTGCAAGCATGAAATTATTATTTAAAAATTCTAAGCAATTCAATTGTCTAGAACTTATTTGTATGAAAATTATTAATTAAATGTGTTTTATTGATTTAATTTTCAACCTAAAAAATATGATACTTGTCCATTTTTTATTGACGGGTAGATGAAAGAGGGGGGTAGATGAGAGAAAGAGAGAGAGATTGTTGAATTCCCTGAAAAATAAAAACTCACTCTCCTTAAAGAAAATATTTTCCTTGATTTTGAGAAAAATATAGTCAAATGACCATAAGTAGAAATATATTTTCCATGAAAAACAACGTCAATCAAACGGTACAAAAAGTGAAAATTTGGGAGGAAAAAACACATTTTCCATGTAAAATATGGGTAATCAAATGCACCCTTAGATTCATTGAGAAAAACCTTCATTTCTTCATGTCAAGAAAATGTTAAAAAATATTTGTTCCTTTTTTATATAATCTACCTATTATTCATTAAATAATAACTTAAATTCATTGTTAGCTTCTACATAAGTCTTTTTTTCATATAATCTACCTACTGTAAATGTGTTCAAAAAATTAATGAAAATGACAAATTAGACTTTTTGCACTCAAAAAATAACATTTTTGCAATATTTAAAAAGGAATAAAAAAAAGTGACGAGTTCTTGGTGTATTTTCAAATTAGTGACATTATACATCCCACTCAGCTGCCAATCTATATACAGATTAATTCATAACAAAATGCTTTGCATCATCCAGGCAGACTATCGCCAACAAAACCTCCATGTCTTGTCAATGAAGATATATCAAAACCCGTCATCACGAAAGCAAGTCGTTAAGAATGTGTCGTCTCAGGAAAAATGGCAACTATGTGGGTTGACTAGGCCGGAGTCTCGATCATAATGCCTAATCTGGCTATACATCTGATGTCTCAAATGCTGTAATCAATTTCCATTTTTCCCAAACATTATAGCAAAATGTAGCTAACGGATAATTAAACTTATCCCTTGCTTGGCCCCCCATTATAATTTTAATACATTTTTCTCTCTTCTTTTCAACCACACATTCTCTAATAAAATAATATTATACGTAAACCAAAAACTTTTCTTTCTTTTTTAACCATACATTCTCCCAAAAATCAATATTCCAAAATACATTATTTCCAAAATCTCATTAAAATGGGGGTCAAACAAGGGCTTTACTGTTAATACTCGATATTATAATTTTAAATTTCAACGCCCCGTGCTAACACAATAAAGACTACAACATCAGCAAGTCACAGCAAGCATCGCGAGCGGAGTTCAATTTACACCTCACAACATTAATTTACATCTAGAGTGATACTACTATCAACATATCCTCGGAAAAAAATACTTCAATAATTTAGATCTGTCCCTGCAGGAACCATTAGAATAGCTGCTCCATGACAAAATAAAAAGGGTATACAGAGATCATACCTCCACGTGAGAAATTTTTCTAGTTTTCAAGTGCGTTTCATGTTTCTCCACTTATCCTTCAAATCAACCTGAAAACAATCATATTCATTAGCCTATGGTTATGAAAGCAAAAGAAACTAGTCATTAAGTGTGAGACACGGAGCTTATTTACTTGAGTTCTTCTGTCAGCAAATCTGTGGCCGTACTTCTCTAGGATATCTTTCCAACTTCCTTCTCCACACCTTCAAGGGAACAAAATACACTAAATGCAATTTTCCTGACCTCCATATACTAGGAGATGCAATCATTAACAAGAAAACGGCAGAGAAATCAAAACAGAAAAGAAGATAGAACAATGGTTCCCACGTAAACAACAATAATAAAATAACACACACACACACACACAGAGAAAATGGAACAAGGAGAAGAGCATCTTAGCTATGATGCATGGAGACTCCAACACATATCAGGAGCCAATACTCTTCGAAGTCTCGGGAACTTGTGACCTATGTTTTTTTCATTCCGATGCTTCGATCACATGTCCTCAACACTTCAAGGAAAAGGAAAGTCCCATTTTTAAAATTTTGAGGTGAAATTATGAAAATATTTACTTACTAAAATATTTGTTTGGAAAAGTTATAATAATGTGACAAAAATTCTACAAACTTTATGTCAAATTTGTTATATATCTACTATATGCATTTTTCGTCTCTAGTAGAAATAAAATATAGTTTAACTCAAAGGTATCTTGATATAACAAATATCCACTTCTCTAATTCAAAAGATTTCACCTGCAAATAACAAAGCTAAAAAAAGTAGTAATTTTGTTGAAAAATATAAAATTGTAAAAATGGAGCTACAGCTTATAAATGAATTAAGTTCGAAGAATGTAAATCAACATATCCCCAATGTGCCTGTGTACTATTTTTTGAAAAAAGGTCAAGTATTGGCATCTCCGAGTTGTTCAGTGTGTCCACGTCCGTGCTTCTTAGCAACTCGGTGAGGGTTGACTTTGCAAATAGAGTCAATATATTGAGGAGTAAAATGATGATGCCTGGCACAAATATTATATATCCTTGAAGAACAGGAAAATGACATCAAAAATATGTTTATCCAGCAAAAGAACCTCTTCAACCAAAAGGGAAACTCCAATGAAAAACAGTCAAACAAAACAAACAAAATTTATGTATTAATAGTCAGTAATAAGGTGCATGAACAAACAATTACATACTCCTCTACACCAGTCCTCAGAGCATCTTCTTCATCCGCATTCCATTTTCCAACTCTTCTCCTCTTCTTTGGTTGTTCTCTGCCATTCCTTGTCAGAGGAGATACACGACTTCTCTTTGGGCTCGGCAACTTTATTCTACTCCCCTGATCTGGTGATTCTTCTGATGAATTCTCAATTGAGTCATCCCACTGCAAAGACAATTCCATAAATCACAGTGCATCAATGGCATGCAAAAAAAATTAATTATGGTACTTCTATAGTTCGATTTTTATATAACCTCATTCAACTTACATGCAGAAATGTGTTAAGAGTGGACACGATCTTTCTGCACAATACAATATCTAAAAACGTAATAGCATTATAATATGGGTGCTACAGAGATTTTTTTTGGAGCATAATTAATGCTCTAATAGATTAAAGGTTCTGCTAGAGTTCTCATTCATCGGAGCTCAACGTAAACAAGAAACAAAGACCATTCATTTTTCCTACAGTAATTAAACACCTGTTCATGTTTAGGTAATAACTACTGATATAGGTAGGTAACAGTGGATTTGTCACCTCATGAGTACGGGCAGTACTATTCCTTTCCATTATGCTTGGTCTCGGTCCATTACTTGGATTTCCTCCATTAGCTCGAACAAATCCAGCAACTTTCATAGCAGAAGGATAGTGTTTGACATGATCCTCTTGTATGGGCTCATGATCTGTACTTCCTCTCATCGTGTCGGCGACTTCTTCAGCAAATGCTAGTTCGTTAGGAAGGGGGTCCTTTACGCTTGCTTGAAGATCCATGCGACTTGACACTAGAGCTTCCTGTATTCTATTAACTTCTGGGGTAGGAGGCAAATAGCATTTGCTACCAGGGCATACTTCCAAACAGTCAGAATCAGAAATCTTAGCTCCTCTAGAAGTCCCAGATGATCTAACCCTGGCATGTTTTTTACCAACAAGTTTGCGACTCAATGATGCATCTTTTCGCAATGCTACAAGAAAACATGGAACCACCTAAACATGAGGAGTAACTCATAAAACTGAAATAAGCCCAATCAAAGAAAAGAACAATAAAGACGTACGAAATGTATGACCTAATAAGCATGACCATATTTATCGTTGAACCAGACAAAGACTATAAGATGGTTTTCAATGTTCTTGTTAAATTTATTAGCAAGCACAGATAACGAATTTTCACAATTTAAAGGGAAAAGTTCAGATACCCCATGTATTTCCCCACTACTTGACAAGATTATTACAACTTTTAGCAACTAAAACATCCACAAGATTACCTCTGTTATCATTGGTAACAGCGGAATCTGGATCGACACTCTGCAAAACTGATTCTTTTGGCACAATCCGATTGGTATTCCCCAATCCGAGCAACTTCTTCAGTGTCTCATCATTCTTCAATCTATCAGCAACCAACTCAAGAAATGACGGCCCCCGTCCCTCCCTTTCTTCTTTCAAATAAGCCCTAAGTGCCTCGACTGCATTAACTTCCTTACTCTTCTTTACCACCCTCTCACGAACACCATGGTCCTGTGCTGCAGCCTCAATCTTAAGCCTCCAGTCAAACAACTCGTCCGAACCCAACCCTCCCTTCTCCACCTCCTTCTCCATTTTCCTTACCCTACGCGTCCACACACTCTTCACTGCGTCACAAAATTTGCCCCCATCCCCATCTTCATTTCTCAAATACTTCACTGTGTACTCCACTGCGACTTGGCAATATGCGTTCTTCATGGCATTGGAAACTTTTTCGATCCCTCTTTGGTATTCTAGTTCTTCGAGATATTCCAAGTGTTCAAGAGTTGTCAACGAAGGTGAAGAATCGCGTGTAATATCCAACTCCAGTTGCTTCAATATAAGCATTTTTCTCAGAAAATAATTGTCATCCGGGATAGGGAAGGTTTCAAGCACAGAATACAATCTACTGTCATCCACGGGTCGTTTAAGAGCGAATTCGAGAATCCAACTTAAAATAACGGGATCGATGTCCATAGTGGAATCCTAATTTGTGTTTTGCAGGAGAAGAAATGGGGAAATTCAACGGGTTTTTGAAGACTTATTTTGTTCGGGGTCAGAAACGGGTTAGGAACCAAATGCAGGGGAATTTGGCCAAACAGGAGGAAATACATGGAAACCGGCCATATTTTCACAACGGCCATATTCATTTTTTTTTTTTTTCATTTTTTTTTAAAATTTAAAATTATTTTTAAACAAATCTTCAAATTTTTTAACTTTAATTAAATAATATTTATATTCTTTATTTAATTTTTAATAATTTCCTTTTTTTTAATTTTTTTATTATAATTTGTTTAGTAATAATTTAAAAAATTCCATAATTATTTTCTTCTTATTAAAATTTAATTTTCTAAAAAAATTATAAATTAAGAAATTTTAATTATTTTTTTAAAAAAATAAAGAATTTTAAATTGAAAATTACCAAATTAAATATTCTTTTTAATAAAATTACCAAATTCTTTTTTTTTTTGTTTTATTTTTTCAATTTAAAATTAATTTTAATTAAATTTTCATTTTAAACAAATCTTTATTTTTTTCAATTTTAATTAAATAATATTTATATTCTTTATTTAATTTTTGCAATTCCCTTTTGTGTAATTTTTATTTTTATTATTATAATTTGTTTAGTAATAATTTAAAAA
>CAIGRK010405124.1:0-10313 GCA_903798315.1 Fraxinus greggii | reverse complement strand
AATACCCAACAGATATGAAAAGAAATCAATAAATGATCATTGGAAAAAATAAAATAAAAAGTCAAAATAGAGAGCTTTTTGGAGTTCATAAAAAAATTTATTCTCTAATTTATAGATGTTCTCTATCATGCATAATATACTCTTTATAAATAGTACTCTAAAACTCTACTAAGGAAATATTAACAACAAAATATCCACTAAGAAACAGAAATCACTAATGCTAATTTTTGGGTTCACAAATTTTATAGTCTCCAACTATAGTTTGAGGCCCAAGTTTTTGAAAATTCATTTTTTTCAAAACTCATTTTCAACCATATATTCTCCAATAAAATAATATTACACGTAAATCAAATTTTTTTGCTTAACTTTTATTCATACATTCTCCAAAAATCGCTATTTAAAATGCATTTTTTTTCTCTTAAAATGGGGCTCAAACAAACAAAAAAAACATAGATGAAATTACAAGATACAAAATTTTTCTATTTCTGCCCCCAAGCAATAGGAATTGAATCATGAACTGAACTCTCCATATTTAGACCACTTCGATTGTAACTTTCGTCCATGATAAAAAACTACAGGAGACCCATATCTATTTATCACCAATTCGATTTCTTATGGATATTATATTGTCAGGTCAACGCTTGCGATCTTGAGCTATGCAGTCTTGTCGTAAGCAACTCCTAGCGTTAGAACAAAAAAATAGTATAATACAAAAATCAAGACACAGTTCTCTAATTTTTGTGAGTACAATAATTATTCTAGACCAAGAACAACTTAAACATGTAATCTTTACGTTTAAAATCATCTCAAATGAATACGAATCCAAAACTCCAGACAAACCCTCGATGTGACTCAATAAAAGGAAACTCACACAATTTTAAAAAAATGTAAAATATCTATATTTTCTTCTAAAACGAGCATAAAAACAAGGGACCCATCACTAAAAATGTACTGATACGCCGAATGTACGTTTCCTGTATTGAAAGATCGAGATTCGGAGAGAGGAAGAATGACGACTCTTGATGGAAGCTAAGGTTCGAGAGAAAGATGAGAACTGAACATATAGGGTTGGAGGAGGTGGAAGATAGGGCATGCAAATTCTTTTATACTGCACATAATGTGACGTTGTTTAAAAAAAATAAAAAAGAGGTAAAAAACTGCGTCATTCTAGAAATTCGATTATGATAAATTTCTCACCGTCCCCCCCAAAACTTATTCCCTTGATTCAACTTACCCTAACATCGTGCGAGTGTCGTGGTCATTAAACATATGAACACCTTAGCTGACATGGGTGCAACAATATTAAAATGATGGCAAATGAACACAACAAATCAAATGTCAAGGACATAAGGGCCACACGTATCGAAGATTGGAGCCCCATGTTGGAATTTAACATTTTTTCTTTTCTTTGTTTAGGAATGAAATTGCCCTTACTTTAAAATATAAATATATATTTTTATTAAGTTAAATATATCCGCACCATATTTTTTTTATAAGTGCCCATATTCTAATTGTATGAAATGTGAAAATCTTTGGTTATTGTCATACTTATATTTCAATATTTTCCATTGCAAACTCATCTTCAATTTATTGTGCATGAAAGGTATATGACAGTATGACCTAACGATGTTTTTGTCGAAAAATTTCGTTAAAAGAGATTAAAGTCTGGTACTCCTCTTGTATTTTTGAATGAATAAAAAAGAGAACAAATTCAAAATGGCGACTAAATATTTATTTATTCTAACAATTTTTTAAAGAATAAATATAATTAAAGATAAAATTTGCTAATAATAGGTGATCGGAAAAAAAAAGGTTAAAAGAGAATAACAAATAAAGATTTAAAACCTTAATACAATTAAAATCTAGTTAAAAAATATGGTTGGTGAATATAATCACTAAATGAATTTTCAATAAACACTTCTCTCTCTACTGATTCATCCTTTTTGACTATTGTTTCTTGATCATCGTCGGACAGTAAAACCCACCTTCTAAAGGCACCGCGAAACACGAGTCAGTACACGACATAACCTCACCTATTCGAGATCTTGTCCTCGGATTTCCATAATTCAGTGATCTCCTACTCTCTGGTCTTCCAAAAGTCTGTATCTTTGATCGAGCAGTTTCAGTTCTGAATCTTCTGATACATATGGGTATGTATCTCTACGATCCATTTGAACCTCAATAGTTCTGTTAATTTGTTTTTATCGAAAAAAACCCCTAATTCAATGATGCTCTGTTATTTATGATAAATGATTGACTAGGGCTGAGTAAATATTTCTGTTTATATAACGTATTTGCTCGTATTTAAATAAAATACGAGCTACTATGTACGTTTCTTATATTTTGGTGCTTAAAAGCTTTGCTTTATTGTAACTGTTTAAGTAGTGGTTTGCGCTTTGCATATCGATAGTTTGGGATTTAGGGTTTTATTGGGTTTGATTTTGATACGGGTGCAATTGAATTGAATTTTGATCTGATGACGTAACTGTAGTATTCTTGGCTATGGTGCTCTGGTTATAACTGGACTGGAGCTCATGAGTGTTGTTTGCTAAGAGACTTGAAAACTTGGTTCCTAGGAATTTTGTAAATGAACCTGTTTTTAATTATCTTGGAACCCCACCCCCACAAAATTTGGAGAAGAATTACAATGAATTATCGTTTGCTCAACTGACCTTCTCTCTTTACTTTATTCAGTTAGGGCTATTTCCTTTATTCTTGTTCTGATTCGCTGTTGAGCATACTGTAGGGTGCTACGGGAAACTATGATGCCTACAATGCATTTAACTGTTTGCTCAAGTTAAGAGTTAAGTTCTATTGCATTACTGTTCTTGCTAATACAATTGCTATACATTTATGCAGGTAAAAGTGACGGTTGTTGCTCAACTCACCTTATAGATGGGGATGGTAATTTCAACGTTGCTGGACTGGATAATTTCATGAGGGAAGTTAAACTTGCAGAATGCGGGCTTTCTTATGCCGTAGTTTCCATCATGGGTCCTCAGAGTAGTGGTATGAATTTTTAGCTGTAAATATACTTCCTTATCTCTTGCATTCGCCATTTTGGAATATGTGAATTTTGGGTGGCTTTGTTAGTGCTTCTGTTATGGAATTAAATACTCCCTTACATGGCTAAGATTTTATTTTGCTAAGATTTTATTTTATTTTATTTGTTTTGTTAATTCCATTGCTACCTTTTAAAATCCAGTATTGTGTTTTTACAGTTCTAAGATTCCTGTTCACAACAGCTTTCATAGTAATCTTGTATTTTCTGTCTCCTCCACTTTCAACTGATTTAACTGTGTTCCATGACATTGACAGGGAAGAGTACATTGTTAAATCACCTGTTTGGTACTAGTTTTAGGGAGATGGATGCTTTTAAGGGGAGGTTCGTTACTTAAGAACCTTTTGTTACTTCTCTTGTTTGTTGGTCGATAAAACTAAAATAAAGTATCCGAGTTCCCTCAGGTCCCAAACCACTAAAGGTGTTTGGTTGGCGCAATGTGTTGGCATTGAACCTTGCACTCTTGTAATGGATTTAGAAGGCACTGATGGAAGAGAACGAGGAGAGGTACCAATGAAGATGCTTTTACTTGACGCTTCATATTCTATTATGATTTGCTGGTTATTTTCATTGTAATACATGGAACATATATTTGCTGTCTCTCTTGCCCTATGGACTTACTGTTTGTCATTCATACTCCTGCTGTTTGGGACATTGTTTGTCTTTCCATCGATACTGTCTTCAGAAAGCCACACCAACATTATTTGGGAACTTATTTAATAATATAAGTTTGTAATATATCGTCCCCTCTTGTGATGACCGTTGATAACTTGATTTTGTACTGAATTCTCTTGCCATGAGCTTCTATGGAGCAAGTATGATGAGATTATGTTTCTAGAACAAATGGACTGTCATCTACATGGATTACCCGTGCTTCTTATTGCATGTCTTAGTTTCGTTAGCAATTCCAACATGTACAAGAATGCTTATTTGTTCACAAGTTTTCTTTTGTTTATTCAATTATGTTATTTTATACCAAGGGATCTGGAGAAGTAGAGAAATATGCTGTTAGCTGATTCTTCTTGTTCTTTTCTAATCTTTTTACTCCTTTTCAGGATGATACTGCATTTGAAAAGCAGAGTGCCCTGTTTGCCCTAGCTGTTTCAGATATAGTGCTAATAAACATGTAAGATCGTTGAATTGCATTAAAAATGATTTGATATCATTTAACGCTTCAGTTGAGTTATTTGGGTTTGTTATAGAGTTATAGTAGATGTAAGATGGAACCACATAACAGGACTGTATGTTTGAAAGACTGAAAGAGTGATTGTTATAGGTATTGTGCGATTTATTGATAAGGAAGGATTTGAAGCGAATGTAACGCATCATATTAGTGTTGGTTGGATGGAATTGCATGCTATATGATTGGCCTTGAGATTATTGTTTATTTGAGATTGCCAAGTCATTTGTATTACTTGGAAATATTTCAGGTGGTGTCATGACATTGGCCGTGAGCAGGCTGCAAATAAGCCTCTCTTAAAAACTGTATTCCAGGTAATTCTTGCACCCTTCTGCGTTTTAGCATGTAATTTGGATTGCAAATTCTTTACTGATTTATAATTATGATGATCAGGTCATGATGAGATTATTTAGTCCACGCAAAACAACTTTAATGTTTGTTATACGTGATAAAACAAGGGTATGCTTAACCTATTCTTTTCTCATTTGATATTGCCATTAATTGTACTTCAGAAACTTAAATTCTTAGATCATATGGTTCCATGAATTACGGATATGATATGCTGGAGCATTTTTTTTTTTCTTTTTTGACATGTTATAGACGCCTTTGGAAAACCTGGAACCTGTTTTAAGAGAGGACATTCAGAAGGTACATCTCATGTGATATTTTACTGTATAATGAATGAGCCCATCAGTTGTTGGTCTAAGGTTCTCTCTTTCCTCCTTCCCCTACCCCCCACTTTTGAAGATATGGGACGTCGTTCCTAAGCCAAGTGCGCACAAGGAAACTCCATTAAGCGAATTCTTTAATGTAAGATGCATATATCCTTTTGATTAAGCTCGGTTAAGAGTATGTTTGGCTAAGCTTAACAGGTGCTTAAAAGCACCTTATTTGAGAGTATATCTCTAGGTACTTTCGAAAAAAGGTGCTTCCTCGTAAGCGTAGTCCAACATGCTCAGTCTGTGTTCGGTTGTATATGATACGTTTTAATATGGATGATTCCAGGTCGAAGTTACAGCTCTTTCTAGTTATGAAGAGAGGGAAGAACAATTCAAAGAGCAGGTTAATACCATGTTTGAATTGTTTCGAGTGATTTTAATGTTTGTTCTTGTGAATGCTCTGGCTTCGTTCTTTGCCGTTTGTACCTTCTGTCGTCGTTTTTAGAAGGATGCTCTTGAGATTTTTAGGGATCTAAGAATTTTTTACTTGTTTTTCTTTTAATCAAGGTGGCGAGCCTAAGAAAGCGATTCTTTTATTCTATTGCTCCCGGTGGGCTTGCTGGGGATAGGCGAGCTGTAGTTCCTGCTTCCGGCTTTTCATTTAGTGCACAACAAATTTGGAAGATCATCAAGGAGAACAAGGATCTTGACCTGCCTGCTCACAAAGTCATCATCTAAACATCTATCCTGATGTCATAATAAGCTATTCAGACAGATCATCACTGATGAATTTGCTTATCAACTGTAGGTCATGGTTGCCACTGTACGTTGTGAAGAGATTGCAAATGAGAAATTTTCTTCTTTTATTGCAAACGAGGTAGCTTTTCTTGTAAACATATTTTTGAAGGTTTTGTTTGATTCATAATATTTTGCTTTATTTTATCTGCACGCACAAATCCAAACATCATGAAACATCAAATGTAATTTGATATTACATTTTTGTAGGAATGGCGTCAACTGGAAGAGACTGTACAATCTCGACCAGTGCCAAGCTTTGGGAGGAAGCTTAGTTCAATCCTTGATGTTTGTCTAACGGAGTAAGTCGATAACTGACCATGCTTATATTCTTCTTGAAGCTCTGCGACAATTACTCTTAACATAGTATTGCCCTGGATATATTTGGCAACCCTGTGCATGACAATTTTCTGAAGAGCTTGTTATTACTTCGAATCTTGGGTATATTTGGCTACCCTGAGTATGACAATTTGCCGAAGAGCTTGTTATTACTTTGAATCTTCCGAACGTTTGCCGGCATGAATTTTTTAGACTCTGCTGCAGTTAGCTATAGACTAGGTTTTCAAAAGACTACCAAAAAATTTCCTTTGATCAGCGTGCTCCTACTTGGGAAAGATATTTCCTTTTCCAGACCACTTCTGATCATTCACTGCGGTATGTTTATCCGTATTTTATGATCGATAATTAATGGTGTGGGTGAATTTGAAGGACATTGGGTCTGGGCTGGTCAGTTTGGCAAAGTACTAGGAAATTACAGCTAGGCTGGAGGAGGGCTGAAGCATATAGACATCTGAACTAAAACTAAAGTGATTATTGGTTTGTTTAAATTAAGGATACATGAAGCGACTTGAAATTCCTTGTGATAGGTGGAACTCTATATTGATTTTGCATTCTCTCTATATTACTATGTTGACGGACTTTGTAGGTTAGCACGGACCTGTTTATTGATCAAAATTTTCGCTGACGTTTAAGATTTTGGCAAGCTGATTTTATAGCAAGATATTACTTTTGTGCATCTTAATAATATAGTATAGAATTGAGAGTTTTTTGAGATATCCTCATTCATATGTTTTTCCACCTTTCTAAACTAGATATGATGCAGAGGCGACCTATTTTGATGAAGGTGTTCGATCTTCAAAGCGGAAACAGTTGGAAGAGAAATTGTTACAAGTAATGCTTCTTCAATTCATCCTTGAAATTCTACATGTATTAAAAAAAAATATGTATCACTATTGTACGTAAAAAGTAAATTGAGTAAGGGCAAATACAGCCTGAAGCTTTAAGAAATATCAATTCTCTCTCATGGAGATTAATGTTATTTTCATATTTTAATCTCCATTTTGCTTTCGTTCTTGACAAAATAACATAATTCACTCCTCATATTCTGTATGTAGACCAGATTGAAGAAGCCAAAATGAGCAAATAATGAGTGCATGTTTGAACCATTGATTTCGATTTAAATATGTACATCGAGCAAACTTTCTGATGGAATGACGAATCTGATAAATGCATTTTGCTGTCCTGTGCCTGACAACATTTTTTGTTCTTTTAGAAGTTTTGCCTTTGGTTTTGATAGCATAACCTAGCACACTGTATATTCAATAAGCCATTGGCTCTCCCGTCCACTCTTCTCTAGCAACCCTCTCCTCCCTCTATCCATGAGAAAAGTAACTTTTTTTGCAGCTTTTAAGTGTCAAAGGTGAAACATCAAATAAGCTCTATTCACTGATATTGAGAAATGAAACTTTTGATTTTGTTGTTGCTGGTACACATAAGAATTAACACACATGCCATGCATCATTTAGGTGGTTTTATTTTTTATTTTTATTTTTTTGTCTTAAATGGGTTTTTAATAAACCTAATAAATGTTGACATAGGATTTAACTTCATGACTGCGCATTAACTGCTGATTAACCAATAATTCCTCTAGCTTTTAGGTTATTTTTCCCCCTCATGTTCATTTTTTGGGTTTGGCATATTAGCTTGTCCAACCGGCTTATCAATCCATGCTGGGACACGTTCGATCTGGAACTCTTGATAGATTTAAAGACGCATTTGATAATGACTTGAATGGAGGGAAGGGATTTGCTATGGCTGCTCGTGATTGCTCTGAGTATTTCATGTCACAGTTTGATGAAGGTTCTGCTGGTATGATATCTTACATTTTACAATGCCATCTATATTCACATGGAGAGAGAGGTTGGGCATGTTATCACATGCATTTCATCAGTACTTAGAACGGAATCCTCAAGAAGATTCTGGAAAGGCAAATGAGCTGCCGACTTAAATTTGGATTGGTGCAACCATTAACATAACTCATTTTTATATAGCTGAATGATACATTCTTCACGTGAAAAATAATTTTAACCTGTAGCTGCTGCTGCTTGATGATCTCAAGGGACGCATTAAGTGGGATAGAAGGCTAAATTTAACATTCAATAGCTGATAGTTGCAGATCGCGGCACTGCATGGATATTAACTCTTCTCCTTGAGTATTGATTAACTTATTATTTTCCAGAAGCATACATTGACCAAGCAAACTGGGACTCTTCCAAAGTAAGAGAAAAGCTTCATCGTGATATAGATGCACATGTTGCAGCAATTCGCGCAGCGAAGCTCTCCGAACTTACAACTATGTATGAGGTATGTAATCTCGTGATATTGTAACTTTGCAGCTTCATTTGAACGTAGTAAATTATAGATTCAGCAGCTTCTGATGTCCTGTATGCATGAGTGTGAAACTCATAGATGTGTTGCACTAGTATTGATGTGTGAAATTGGCAATTGGGAGGATGTGTTCCTATGATGGATTACCTTGATTTTATCAAAATTTAGGCCGTTACAGCTAGCGACAGACCTGTTAGCAAACAGAGCTGGTTAACTTTACTAGACCTTATTTTCAGTTGTAACCGTGGCCCAATAAAATGGTTGACTGTATTTTCATTGATATGATTTCTTGCGCAGACAAAATTGAATGAAGTATTATCTGGTCCTGTTGAGGCTTTACTAGATGGAGCCAGTGATGATACATGGCCTGCAATAAGGAAACTTCTCCAACGCGAGACTGAAAAGGCTGTTGCTGGGTTTTCTACAGCTCTTTCGGGTTTTGAAATGGATGAAGAAACCCAAGATAAAATGATTCTTAGGTTGAAGGAGCGCGCAAGAGGATTGGTTGAAGCGAAGGCGAAAGAAGAGGCTGGAAGGGTTTTGATTCGCATGAAGGACAGGTCCTTGCTCTATGATTTCAATTCATGACCTAGAATTTGTCATGAAAACTGAAGTTTTTTAGTTATGGGTTCTACTTGTGGGAACTGACTGATCAATTATTTTTAGGTTTACAACAATATTCAGCCATGATTCTGATTCAATGCCACGGGTCTGGACCGGGAAGGAAGATATTCGAGCCATCACCAAAACTGCTCGATCTGCTGTATGATATTCTCCTATTAGATCTTTGGTGGGATTATTTGTTTCTTGATTGGATTGTACTTCTAAAATTATCCTTTTCTTTTTGTAGTCTTTGAAGCTACTATCTGTTATGGCTGCAATCCGTTTGGATGATGAAGCTGATACTGTTGAGAATAAATTGTCCCTTGCTCTTTTGGATCCCAAAGCTGGAACTGCTAATAAAAGCAGTACGCTGGACCCTCTTGCCTCGAGCACTTGGGACGAGGTAATCATTTTAATGCTTCATTTCTTGATTCTTTTCGAAGTATTTATTAAATTCTCATCCGCTCAAATACAGAGATCTCTGTGGAATACAAGTGAACTGCTTCACATGGGTGTGTTCGAAAGTCTTTTTTTTGTACTTTGGCATGAACTTACTTAGTTTCGATGCGTGGATGAATTTTAACCGACTTAGTTATGGTTCATCTATGTAACTGTATATAAGGAAAGATCTCGCATTACGTTTTTATATTGTATATCACAAATCCAAGGGTGTCGGTGTCAAGTACATATTTCTATTTTACAGCTTATTCCAGTGTAATAATACTCGTTCTGTGATTGGATATTCAACTCCAGGTTCCAGCATCAAAAACTTTGATTACGCCAGTCCAGTGCAAATCCTTGTGGAGACAGTTTAAGGCGGAGACTGAATACACTGTTACTCAAGCCATTGCTGCTCAGGCATGATCTTGTACACATAAAATACTTCTGAAAATCGGCGATATTTTTGGGTCGTAAATTTTACATCCATAATCTCTGTTTAAATTTGAACTTGTGTACAGTATCACTCCAAACGTCTTTATGTTTTATGATTATTGTCGACCACATATAATTTTGACAACCATAAATAAACATGGGATACTTTTTGGTTGAGTCGAGTATGATAGATTTAAGAATTTTCTAGTGAATTATTACTGATTCTTCATTCTCGACTTTTAGGAGGCTAGTAGGCGAAGTAACAACTGGTTACCACCTCCATGGGCAATAGTTGCATTGGTTGTCTTAGGTTTCAACGAATTCATGACACTTTTGAGGTACACTGCAGCATACTTATGGAGACTGTGAATGTGTTCTATTTAAATTTATTGGGCTGCCGTTTGTTCTTTTTTTAATTACTTTCACTACTCCTGCTTCTCTATTATCTGGTGACATTCTAGATTGAGACTTCTCT
>CAIGRK010405122.1:0-11692 GCA_903798315.1 Fraxinus greggii | reverse complement strand
GTAGGCGCGCATAGGCGACGCATTTTAGATCACTGCTTAATAGTAAATATGTATGTTTATTTTTATATAAAAAATTATTTTTTTAACATAAAAATCTATTTATTATACTTAAAATAATATTAAAAGTACGAAACGCATTATGACGCATATTTTCCGCATTGACATGGTTAAACTTGTGATTCTTGATTCTCGACCTCGACGCATCGCAACGCATTACGCATTTTAGAACACTGCACACAGTGGTCGGGCGCTGTTGGGGCTCCGCAGCGACTAGTGGCTGCGGGTTCCTACATCAATAAAAAAAATAAAAAAAATAGATGGTCTATAAATATCCCAAATGACGTTATTTGTTCTTAGCGCCATTTTACCAGACTATATACGCAGCCCCCAACCCATTTAACATTTTTAGTAGGAATTTTTTTTTTTATGTAAAAGAAAAATTTCTTTTGTAATTTTATTTTATTTTATGTATTAGCTCGGCCTGTAATCCGGTACTGGATTCGTCCCTCTAACATACGTACAAGTTTTTCTTTGCCTATATATTTTTTCTCTTCAAATACATACTCTCAGAATGGAGGTGAAAACAGACTTCATAATACAAGTTTTTCTTTGCCCCTGTATAATTTTTCTCTTCAAATACATACTCTCGGACTGGAGGTCGAACGATGTTTGCATGTGATTTGGTGGTTTGTTGTAACTGATCTTGTTCCGCAGACTAAGAGTCTGGACACGATAACTTCAATATCATTTGTGCTAAATTACAAATTCTGAGTACAGTTCCAATATGGTGCGATTGACACACGGAATTTAACGCAGTGGATAATCAATCCAATCAAGGCAACATGAATGACAAAAAAGTGCGCCCCATTGTAATGCTACTTGTACAACTTCTCTCTTATATTGAGGATGATATCCTCTTTATTATCAAAACATTGTGGACGGAAAAAGTGTATTTTTTTTTAAAATTATCAAACAGTGTGTTATCACGTGACACAATATAATAATAATAATAATAATGTAAAAGATGATATACGTATAGCATGATTGTTGTCCTTAAACCCTTGATCGTCCAACCACCATTCACTCCATTAATTTGATCGTGACACTGCTTATTCAGAACATCAGCAAGTACGGGTGAGGCCCGCGAGGGATGTGTGGTTACACGTTTACCTTACATTTTTTTCTTCCACAACCTCAGAACCATCACGACCTATAAACTGTCACCCTTCTTTATCATATGTATTTGAAAAATGAATTATTTAAATAATGATTTTTCAAAATAATAAATTGTTTAATTCATCTAATAAATCTATTTCACTAGTTAAGATATGAATCCATGAATATTTG
Source organism: Fraxinus greggii (assembly GCA_903798315.1). Classification (NCBI taxonomy): domain Eukaryota; kingdom Viridiplantae; phylum Streptophyta; class Magnoliopsida; order Lamiales; family Oleaceae; genus Fraxinus; species Fraxinus greggii. The sequence goes on along the minus strand of CAIGRK010405122.1, from coordinate 10,345 downwards.
CAGCAGAAGCAAGAATAATACGTATATACATACACGGAACACGAGAATATATTAGTCACAAGAGGCAACGGCAAGTGCTACCCTAAGATCATTTGAAGTTTCGCATACATACATTCTGTATGTTTCTATTTCTTGTTGATAAAACTTAGAAGCGGAGTCAGCATAATAACTTTTGCTCACTCGATCACGTTTGGAAAATGTTATCTCCCTTAAAATTGGTTCATGCCCGTTAAGGAGATTACCCATGCTCAATACTTTCCTCCATGACTGGTTAGCAGTTGGCGGAGTAAACATGCCAGCAACCACGTCTCTTTCACGTGTCCTTATTTCTTGCTTTTTCTTCAACTCCTAGGAAAGGAAGATGAAAATACAAGAATAATATCAATAGGAAGAATATATGTGACCAACTAAAGTATATCGAGCACCAAAAATGGACGCCATAAAGAATATCAAGAAAGTTAGTCAACTTTTCTTGAGCAAGGAATTGAACAGAAAATGAAAAACAAGGATAATTCAGTTTTCTTAGTCAGCAGCAACTAAGTAGTAAATTTAAGTTTGTGAACTGAACATGATGAAGGAGAGGCACATTTGAGATATGATATGAAACCTCAAGCTAAGAAGAGTAGGGGAGTTCATATAGATACGCCTATACTTTTGAAGAGAGAGAGAGAGAGAGAGAAAAAAGGAAGAGGTGACTGCTCACCTTCTTGGAATCACCTTGCACGGAGCCAATTCCCATATTTCGTTGGTAGTAGTCATAGTAATCCCTGAAAATTGCTTCTGCAAGTAATGGTGCTTGCAAAAACTTGCGATGAAGATAAGCTGCTAATGTAAGCAACTTTTCAACATGTCCAAAAATAACACAAAGCCGTCTAACATCTTCAATAATATCACTATCACCAGATCTATATGCTGCAAATATAAACAAAAATTAGTAAATCCTAGAGAGCACAGTTCCTAGAGAATCAAAGATACCAGAGAAGCAAATGTACATTGTAGATATTTTAAGGTAGATGACATTGTGAGGTACAATTGTCCAATTTTAGTTGTCATCTGCTTTAAGTCACCAATTGATGTCTGATTAAGCGTGTCAGCAGCCGCTCTGAATGCAGTACAAACCATTTGTTCCAGCAGTTGATGCGGTCGCAGGGTTTCCAGATAATGAAGAACCTAGCTCGAGATGATGTGATGGTTAAAGTTCTGAGTGAGTGAAAACAAAATCAAGTACATACTGCCCTCCTACAAATTCAACAGCTAAAAGAAAATTATGAAAATAAAGGTGTAAAAATAAGCAGCAAAATGCCAATGAAATAATACGAACAAGTGAGGAATGATTTTTCTCATCCATTCAAAAATTGAAATTTTCTTTCTGAAAGCCTTTCCTATTTATTTCAATAAAAACATACTTCAAAAATGTCTGCTAATCCTAAGAACGTGATAACCAGTACCACATGTAATTTAACTTGCAAAAGACAGCCGCTGACTCTGAACGCACAAGGAGCAAAAGGCATAAAACAAATTCAGTACCGAACAAACTACAAGGAGAAACAAATGTCCACTGAGGCTTTTGCATAGTGAACCGCGTATCTTTTTATGCAACAGATTATGAATTGTGAATTAGGATAAACATGTGCAAATTGTGAAAAATAATCAAACAAACAATCATTAGCTTGGATCAGCAATAAATCCAAATAGAATATCTATTCAAGAACTACAATGCTCATGCTCAGAGTACAGAAAAAAAAAAGACCAGTTCCGTTAATTTTACTTTGTTATCTCAAGAATTGGCTATACCAATACCAAGAGACAGAGAGAACAAGAAACTGTAAAATTAAGAACAAACTTCAAGCATAGAGTAAGCAGGCTATTTTTTATGAAAATTCTAGCTTTAAAGCAAGAATGGTAATGGGTTCAATGTTGCAAGCATGGTAGGCAGTGCAATGTGACTGCTCAAGTAAATTACTTGGTCCATTTCTAGAGAGTTTCCATGTCCGGCTTGTTATTGGTTAAGAGATAAAAAGCAAAGAGTTAAAAGAAATTGTTGGAATTTCCAAGTAACACTCCTGCAGGGCCATATATTCTTCGTGCACATCAATGATAACTACAATATTAACCTGTCATCTATTATCTCGCCCTGATACACGTGCAAGCGAGATAATTGTCTTCTCAACATGACTGCATACCTTTCTGGAAGACGGTTGAGTCTCTCCATTTTTCGTTGCATTCACAAGTCCTTGAACTTATGAAGTCTCTTTTCTCTGCTTTATTTTTGGCAGTTTCACAGAATAGTTTTGTTTAGTTTTGGCCTTTACTATATTGCATCTACACTTAAATTAAAATTTTTTTCATTTCAACATTTTCACGAAATAGTTTTGTTTAGTTGTTTTCCATTGCAATTACCCATGTAGAATAATCCTCCAAATCTCTCAACCATTCTACCCCCCAAACAGTACAGATGAGTTCATACAAGTTTATGAGGAAGATGAAGAATCCTACTATCAAAAATCTACCTTTTCTCCTTCTCGATTCGGATCTAGAAGTGGCTTCTGTTTAGAAGCTTCCAAAGCTGGGGCCTCATTCCAAATTTTTCTCCAAGAAATCCCATACTCAGACATTCTCTTGGACAGCCTTCCTCGAGGCCACTCATTCTTTGACCCCACTGCTGCACTAGTTTGAGAGATTTCAATCTCACTGTCATCCTCTTCCCAATCTTTGGGTGAATGCCATCTAATAAAATCTTCGAACACAGCATCTGGGTTAGCTGCCTTAAATGCGGACATGTCTGCAATCAAATGGTAGAGGAAATCTTTCCAGGATTAAAATACTTCATGAATAGAAGAAGAGAAACAGTGATCATTTATTTTAGAGCAACAGATCCATTTTTCATGCTTCATATGTCTTTTATTTATGATTCAAAAACAAATGACAGATAGAGAATATGAAACAAGAATAAAAACTTCAAGAAATATTTGGTCATTTGCATTCAGCACTAAGATGTAATCTAAATATATTCACATGATTCCAGGCAATAGCAACCAACCAGTAAGAAAATTTTAAAAAGTATTTTAGGGCATATAGATGACGGAAATCAAAAAGGCTTCAGAAGAACCTTTTCGGAGCTACTTTCTCTTTGAACAAAGTTCTACAAACAAATTCGTGTGAAAAGCTTGCACTTGAATGTCAATCTGGAAGTGATGCAGAAATTTGAATTTGGATATTTTCCTTTATATCTACACGTAGATTTCATTTTCCATTTATTTACTTGAGAAAATTTTAGTATTGCTTGATGGACCAAGATGAGATTAATGTCCTTTTTCCGGATATTTCCGAACCGTTCTAAATTATTATTCTCCAGCTTTGCAAATCACTTAAAACAATGAAGTTCTGTTCCAATAAATTCAGAGTTAGCCCCACTTCCCAAAAAAAAGTAAAAGTAAAAGTAAAAACAAAGCAAGAAAAAAACAGGTGTTCATATGGCATGTGCCTCAAGACCAATAAAATATTCTTCTTAGATTTTTCCTTTAAAAGGAAAATGTGTTGATACTTCCTATCCAGATTGTAAGCTTACCCTCTTCTACATGAATTAATTTACCAGTCAATTTGCTACCGAAATATCCAATTCATCAAAATGCTTCACAAGTACCTCAAGCAATGTTAAAATTGGACTAGCTTTCCATCTTCTAACCTATTCTAATTGAATAAAGCAGGGAGCTTCTTTAGATCTACACAAATGATGCGCCAACTACTCAAGTGGTCATCCCCTTACTTACATTCGACTGGTGCCACCTCCTTTTTGGCATATTTTACAATTTCTTATTTTATCCATCCTATTATAGTGAGACACCCATCTTAACAAACTCATTTAATCATCTTAGTTCTATTAAATCACGTACAATAAAATATTCGTCACCTCTATGAAACACTCTAGCTGCTCTAGAAGCCTTAAATTAATTCATGGAATATACAAAATTCTCAGTCTAAAGTATAACTACAGACGCAGCAACATCCCCCTTCAAGCAGACAGTATCATATTTCTTTCGGATGCTATAGTTCATTAGCTACTCGTAATAAAACTGCTAATTTATCAACTTGTGCTCTCATAAAAAAGAATAGCAAGTAATTAGAACTCACCATCAGACAATGGATAAAGCACTCACAGGATAGGGCGCGTTACTGTAATAAGGAAATTATTATCTTTCAGCTTCACAACTTCCTGATACATCTCAAAGTTCATATTCTGAAAGAATTATTCTAAAAGGCAGCAAGTGGCTTACCCCTTGAGGCACGGATGCCTCATGAGGCTTTCATTAAATGCATCATGCATATGCATTGAATGCCTTTTGTCAAGACTTGTGCCTTGTTTACTGAGGCTTATGCCTCAAGGCTAAGCCCCAGGGTGGCTGAGGTATGAGCTCAATTGTCTAATGTTGTACCAATTTCTTTTTTTTTTTCTTTTTTTTTTTTCCCCTTCTCACAATCTACATTTACAAGAAGGGAAGGGCAAGGGACACGTCCATTGCATTTGGAGGATGATGACGAAGAATGAGACGAAACTTTAGAGAGGAGAATAACTAGGGAATCAAATTTTAAAGATCCAAGAATATATGAGAGACTTCAAGACAAGTTTTACTTCTAGCAGCAGATTACAATTTTGTTATTCGATTACTAATTTAAAAACTTAGCTTTTTCTATTTTATTGATCTACTTTATGTTTGTTTGCAAGTTGGACTTTGGATTTTGTTAATTTGTTTCATTATGGATCTTCAAGATGGTTTATAGTTTATCAGGAGAATATTTTTTATATTATATTATTTTGAATTATTTTATAGGTTTGTCTCGAAGCTTATACCTCAGATCACACATATAAAATGCCCCGGCACTCAATCAATTTTAAACATTGTCTAAAATCATCTTTCATTACCCTAATCATTCACAAAAATACCTTTTCTATAATGATGTGCATAACGAGAAAAGAGTCGATGAATGCATAGAATGTGGTGCAATGGAAAAATGAAAAGCCAGTACCATTATGAAATAAAGTCTTCAATACCACAAGGAAAGTAAAACTCATTACCTGACACCAAGATCTCTTTCTCCAGTTGAGCAGAGAAGCTCTGTAATAAAATGCAAATAATCTATCTGAGCGGAAATATAACGAGTCTTGCAACCAGCAACTGATGTTTACGTATGCAAAAGTATATGTAAAAACTCCTAGCCTGCCACCATCAAATAATTAAAATACACAGAAGGAAACAGCCACAAAGTGGCTGCTCAAACCAGAACCGACATCATCTGCAGTTATCAACCCAATTAGTTTGCAGTGCACTAAAAAATGCCCTCAACTACCTAGTCAATGCAAAATACTAGACTGAAAATCTTGAAGTTCCAAAATGCTATTCATGCATCTGAACATTGAATAAGCTAATGAAATTTGACTATCGACAGACCAATGAGCTTTTTATTCTGTTCCGATAGCATTTTTGCATTACCACGACTAATGGTTTCACAAACTACCATACACCTAGATCTAATGATTGTTTATCAATTAGAAAAAAGATAATATATTGGAAGGTTAAAATTTTACAAATGAATCAGCAAAGGCTTCAGCAGCTTGCAGTCGTTCTTCATGCATGTCTTCTGTCATAAGTGGTGGATCCTACGATAAATTTAGAGAATCATGTTATTTACAGCTATTTGAGGAAGGGAGAAAGGCGGTAGGGGCAAAACTAGCTGCTCAAGATAATTAACCTGGGTGATTGGAGCATGCATAATCTCACGTGAGTGTAAAAGCATCAGAGCAGGTAAAGCACCAGCTGAACCCCTCCTGTCATGTTCAGAAGACTTGCTTATAGCAGACGTTGCAATTTCATGATGTTTAGCGTCATAACTGACTTCTTCAGTTTTAGGACCGAGCAAACCATTTGAAACTGATTGGCTGTTAACATAAATACAATAAATAAATCAAGGAAAAAAGGGAAAAATAAATCTATACAGAAACAGAATTATTTTGCAACTCTAACAGTAAAAGACCATTTCCGTCCACAGTGACAAGAGGAGAAAACTTCACACAATTGATCCATTCTTGAAATATCACGACGGTGCGCCACATATAATCTACTAGACAAATCTTTCGGGGTTAGCACAGCCTAAAGTGAGGAACAACCCATGAATACACTGTACCAAGATATATAGAGAGAACAAGATACCACCAAACATGACCTCAACTAGCATTGTCGTCCTTCAAACATTTTACACTGAACATGTAAGGCAACTTACTAATGGTTATATGAATTAGTGGGGCAACAACCAAACTATATCATGGACATGAATTTAACTTCAGATTGTAATTAAAAAATACTAGCTCTACTCAATTCTGCTGATTTCACCAGAGTACATCCTTACATAAAGGGTCAAAAAAATGTTTGACACGAGAGCAATTTCGCAGCCTGGCAAACTACAAGAGCGGAAAAATTTATAGCGACATGTAGAGAAAAACAAGTGTATTTGTGATGTCTGTCATCCTTTGTCACTTATCGCCAAGTTCACAAAGACTCACCTCATAAAACCACAACTTCAATAGTGCTACTATTGTGACTACTAATGGAAATTATTATTGTTCTTATTCCATAAGTGAAAAGAATCTAAAAGTCTAATTATGAAAATGATGTAGACACCAAGGCAATATATTCTATCTTTAGTTTTTTGATTCTCTAATCTCATTTTCTGGAAACTAGTAGGAAAAGCTTGTCAAAGTGTGTACATACAAGCTGGTCAAACCTGCTTATAAGCAATTGTAGTGTTAAATGTTTATAAGAGAGTTATTAAGCACAAAAGATGATAAAAGAACCATTAAGAGCTTGGAAGAATTTCAAAAAAGCTAGGTTATCCCAGCTTCATTTCTTTAAATGTTTGTCAAGAATTTAGGTTTGACCAAATAAAAGATCAGAGTGCACTACTTATTTTCTAAAATTCATTAATCACCCCTCCCAATCCCCCAACCGAAGAGGTACCACACTCCTTCAGCATCAGGCTAGTCCTACTCCTCCCCTGACGATAACAGCCCAATTATCTCACCTTCCCCTGGGCACCCACCCACCATTAACAGTACAACCTCCACATCAGCCACCAAAACCAATAAAGTGAGGGTGGTGACATGGCTGTGGAGAATAGATTAAAAAAATAAAGAAAGAAGATTAATGAGCTGTGAGGAAGAAAAACAAAAGAAAAAAATGGAGGGAGGAACCACTTGTTTGGTGGACAGAAAGACAGAAGAAAAAAATGAGAAAAATAAGAAAAGGAAGGGAAAAGTGACAAAACTACAAAGAAAGTAAAACTTGAACGAATTATATTATTCAAATGTTGACCAAGTTATTAATGCAGTAATTCTTCAAGGTAAATAGATATGAGAAACATTTGCACAAACAAGTTTACAATTTCATGGTCCACACAAAAACTTATTTCCAATAAATTGGGGTTGGCCATATGAATTTTTTATGCCACTTTGTTCACTTCATTACTACATATATTAGAAGATTCAAAGCAACTAGATTCTAGATGCCACAACACGGCATGTTAGTATTGGTCTACACTAGAGGTGACAATGGGCCGAGTTCGTATGCACACGAGTGAGCACGAGCCGAGCTCGTGGCTCGTTACAAACCAGCAAAACTTCGACTCGGCTTGTTACTCGCCGGTCGAGCTCAGCTTGGCCAGTGAGCTCGTGGCTCGTGAGTCGAGCAAAGCTTCGGCTCGCGAGCTCGTCATTTTTTTAAATTTTTTTAAGATAAATCTTTTTTTCAAAAATAATAATAAGAATAAACCTTCGATTTTAGACGAGCCCACGAAACGCTCGCGGCTATTTTTTTTATCCGATCCATAATTTTGATCTCTTCAAGACCACTTAAATTTGGAATCCAATACCTATTAGAATTTGGGTCAAATCAGAACAAAAGGCCAATAAACATGAATGGAATTCAACTTTTCCATGAACTACACTTTTCCATCAATCACTTCTTTTTAGATTCAGTAAAAAAACATTAAAAATATTCCAGAGAATGTACAAGCGCCAACATTAATTTGTACAACTCGATGTGTGAACAACAACTGAAAGTTTCCGAAAGAGGTTAATAGATTCAGGAATTGAATTGAATGAGATACAAAATCGAATCACACAAGATATTAACAAAGTCTTTTTAGTTGGCTTCAAACCAAATCTATACTTACATCATTTGCTTGTAGTTTCATCATCTTCCTTGCCAAACTCACGAGAAATCTTAGCGTAGTGATTCCAGTCGGGATGTGAAGGTGTTATTGCAGGCTGTCCGAATGGATGCTCTTTTACATAAGATGGAACATTGTCAACATCTGCAAGTCTCTCCAGATAGTCCCGCAACTCACCATTAGGCCCTAACACGTCCAGAGGGAAAATCAGAGGCAGCCTGCCAAAATNGGCTTCAAATCAAATCCAAACTTACATCATTTGCTAGTACTTTTATCATCTTCCTTGACGAACTCACGAACAATCTTCGCGTAGTAATTCCAGTCGGCATGTGAAGGTGTTATTGCAGGCTGTCCGAAAGGATGCTCTTTTACATAAGATGGAACATTATCAACATCTGCAAGTCACTCCAGATAGTCCCGCAACTCACCATTAGGCCCTAACACGTCCAGAGGGAAAATCAGAGGCAGCCTGCCAAAATATATACATACTAAGAAAACCAATTCTTAAGCTGATACTAACTGATCACCTAGAAACGTATCTTTGCTGTCGTGGCTTTTGTACGGTTGGGGAAATATTTCAGTATTGGGCTACATTTGAAAACGAAAGAAGAAACAATCATCTTAAAGAATAACTGGTATTGGTTTGTTCAAACTCTAAATTCCTAGAATGGTTTAGTTACAGGATTCAGCAGGGCTGTGGGAGGATCGACACAAACCAACAATGTATTCGACTGTGAATATTGTCCCCTACACCAGGGAAGATCAAGGTATTTCTTTTCCCACAGTCGCCTCAAATCCTTCAGAAACAGAGGCTTTTCACTATTTCTTAGGCATGGTATTCCAGAATCTATACATTCTTCTTGACCCTAATAAAAGCCAGGACATCTATTTTCATTATGCCACGCTTGATGCTTTCTCTTACACTTGTAAATATGGTGTACTGTAAAAATTGTGGCATTTTCAAGAAATCAGACGTACCCATACAAACGCTAAGTTCTTTTTCATTTCATAACCCAAACACTTCAAAATAGCTTCTGTATTACTTTTATACATTTCAACAACAGTGATCATATAACAGATAAATCGAACACACTACACTGAAAAAAAAAAGAAACTCAAAATCATAACAAGTAAATGTCACTTACTGTACAGTACCAGACCATATCCCGACTTCAAATCGTTCAAAGCAAAATTTTATAAAATCAATACAGAAGGGCCTTTTGAAAACTGTGTTGGAAGGAAGAAAATTAGAAACTCAACACAAAATTAATCAAAAAATATTTTTTTAATTAATCAAAAAATATTGGAAGAATAAAAAAGGAGTAATTCTTTACGTTCAAAACTGCCATCATACACATCAGGGTTTAATAGTCGAGCCCTTTTCTGATGCCTTATGAACACCCTGCTTACCAGCAATCCACCAAGACAAAGCACCAGAAGTTTCCTTCTTGGAGCCATCTTAAATCTCTTCTTCCATGGAAGCTCTGAATCACTTGCATCATCCTCTTCATTTTCATTGTCGTGATTAGTAACCACTTCTATAAACTTCTAGTCTAAGGATTCATCTGCCATTTTCAGATTTCAATAAAATATAGGTTTATGAAAGTGCGGAATATCTAGTAGCTGACTTTGCATAGACTCAAGAGATCTTTTAGCTTCCTGCAATTTGCGGGAAAAAAACCGTTTGTAAAAGTAGTTTTCACTTGATCGACCGAATATCTTAGCCAAGAAGCAAGAGTTTCCTCATCACTCTAAAAGCACTGGTTCCAATTAAAGCGTACAACACAAAGAAATAGGCAAGTTCTATTTATTCTCAATAACTAAGTTTTAATCAAAATCTAATTGGACCACTTAATTTCAAATTGTCTTAATTAAATTATTGAGCTTCAATTTAATTTCAAATTTCATCGATCGAATTCCCTTATCTATTCAAATTTCATTGATCGAATTCCCTCATCTATAGATACTAGTCTTCTTCCTGTACAATGCACCGGCTGTACTATTTTGAAAGTATTGTTAGCGTGCAGTGATGTAAAGAGCCTCGTAGGCATTCTGGTGCATGTTCTTAGATACAAACTAAAATAGGCTTAAAATATAGTGATATGTACCTGCTTAATCTTTGGTT
>CAIGRK010405023.1:0-14531 GCA_903798315.1 Fraxinus greggii | reverse complement strand
TTTTTTTTTTTTTTCCCAAATTCCGTTTTTCAGTTTCATTTTATTTCGACTAAAGATTGACAAAATATGAAGGGGCTCTCTAGCAAGTGCAGTCCATTGATATATAATCAGTAAATTTTAACTAATATGAACTGATCTCTTTGTTTTTGCTCTTCTTTTCTGTGGCAGCCTCAATTGAAACCTATTTTTTCAACAAATGCAACATTTGTTTTTGTACTTGCGCTTTGATGATTAGAAAAGGCACATGAATATGGATAGCTGGACTAGTGAGTCTGTTTTTAACTTTTTATGGGAAGCCAATGCAGCATTCTATTCTAATTTAATTCCATCTTTATGTCAGGGCAAAGTTCATATCAGCTGAAGAGAAAACAGGTGTTACCTTTGAGGATTTTGCTGGCCAAGAATATATTAAGAGGGAGCTACAAGAGATTGTTCGAATACTAAAGAATGATGAGGAGTTCCAAAACAAAGGTATCTATTGCCCAAAAGGTGTGCTCCTTCATGGTCCTCCTGGAACTGGTAAAACACTTCTTGCAAAAGCTATAGCTGGTGAAGCAGGACTTCCCTTTTTTGCAGCAAATGGCACAGATTTTGTGGAGGTGACGAATTTTGCTTTTTAACAAGAGTAAATCATTTTGCTTCCTTGACATGATAAATATGTGGAAAATGTTTGTGGCAAATTGTTCTTAATTAGAAATTGTGCATGTAAAATATCGTAAATCTCGGTGATCTGCATATAAGTAACTGCAATCTCATCTAGATCACCATTCATCCAGACGATTCCCAGATTTATAGCCCCTCCTTACCTTTCACCATCTCTGGAGAAAAGTTCATTTTATAGTCAACGCACTGTGAGATTTGAATCAAATATCAATAAGTGCTAAACTAAAATGCCAAAAAAGTGACGTGGGTGATGCCAGCTTCTGTCGAAGAACTCCTGTTCTGTTGGAGTTTCAGTAGTTGGATATAGATTGGTCTTATACTTGGAAGCTGATATCTCATTTCTTAATGTGGGTGCTCAAGGGGGAGTGTAACAGGAGGATGTTTGAAATTGTTGGAAATCCTATCGTATAGCTGAGTCTCTTCACCTTTCTAAAATAAATTGTGGAGTAAGCAATCCATCTTCACATCAGACTCTTGGATGGATTTCTTTTCATCTTCCACTAATTGACTTTTTTTATTTGATGGTATTCTTCTTGTAGTCGTGAGTGGCCTCTTGTTAGTGAAATCTGAAGGAAGGGGAAAAATTATTTTGTTATAGGCATAGATGCATCTTCACATCTTCATATTCCAGGTTTAAAATTTTCCAATCATCTCAAAGCACTACATGATTCTTCTCAAATTTGATTACTATTGGTTCAACAGGTTGTATTGTAGTCACACGGCATTCTACCCAAATGAATCCTCTGAATTTTGAACAAAAGTTGCAATTGAAACTTATCAATTTATAGCAGTTTATGGACTGTCATTGACCAAAATTTGCAAAATTGAGTAACAACCCTCATTCGATACTTGTTGGCTAAGAGGAACTACTGGTTTTCAACTCGTTTCTATATTCATCTTTCAAATTTTTGCCTAAACCTTTTAAACATCTAACATGCAAAATAAAGGCTCTATCTAAACTCTCTTTCTTTCTTTCCTTTTTTCCTTCTAATAGCAGTCTCGTTCTTAATGGAGTTCAAGTTTTAGACAGAATGTTTCCTGAAAGTGTCTATTGATGTCATTTAAAGCTGGAATGATTTCGTTTCTGGATTTAGAACCCCCTGTTTATTTTTTTGTTCAATTCCATACCTGTCTTTTTGCATGTATATAGTTATTGAGAATCAAATTTTTTAAAGGTACCAGACAACTAGTAACTTATAGTTCATTTCTCCAGATGTTTGTTGGTGTAGCCGCTTCTCGTGTAAAGGACCTTTTTGCCAGTGCCAGGTCATATGCTCCCTCCATCATTTTCATTGATGAGATAGATGCAATTGGCAGCAAACGTGGTGGACCTGATATTGGTGGGGTATGACTTTGTCTTTATGTAATCATTGTGCGAAGAAATGTCTTTTTCTACTTCTCAGTCTACAGATTTAACAATTGCCTAGACATGTGGATATAATTGTTTGGATGTTAAATGAGTATAAATATCCTTCTTTTGTAGATTCTTTAAAATCTATGAGATGACACGTTGAAGATATTAACTGCTTTTTTCCTGCTTTTCTTCCCGTCTATTTTGCAAATCCACTCTCATTGGACTTGATATGTTTAATGCCTTTGAAGTTCAAATTGTTTGCTGACAGTTGAATTTTTGAAGTACTTGTCTTTTCTTTTTTCTGCTAGAAGTTTTTCTTGATCTGTCTGATAAAAAAAATTGTTAGTATATATAATCTTCTTCAAAAGCTTACATATAATAGCAAGTCTTTTATCAACAAATACTGCAGCACAAACTTGGCATTTGACAAATCTTATTTCTCCTGTGTCTTATTCAATCAAGTGTCAGTCTCACTTCCCTTGAAAAAAAATAAGAAGAAGAAAAAGCAGTTCACTTGAAGTCTTTAATCTAAAATTGACACATACTAAGAAATTTCATTTAGAACATTACAGTTAATTGGAATTCAGACTTGGAATTTATAGGTCTTATTTTCATTATACTCTTGCTGTGCAGTGAAATGTGTCATTAGACACGTTGCTATCATTTTCATTTTCTATTAACAATAGCAATATTTATTTAACATTAAATTTTTTATCAACAGACTTAACAAATGAATAATGCTCTTGCTTGACTATCTGTAACCTTTTCACGATTATTTGCTATACTAGGGCGGTGCAGAGAGGGAACAAGGTCTCCTTCAAATCCTGACTGAAATGGATGGCTTCAAAGTCTCAACATCTCAGGTATGCATTCGATTGGATAATTCTTTCTCTCAGCAATGACAATACTAGAGTTTACTTCTGAACAATATGTTCATCAGGTGTTAGTTATTGGTGCAACAAATAGATTGGATATTCTTGATCCTGCTCTCTTGAGAAAGGGCCGTTTTGACAAGATTATTCGGGTTGGCTTGCCATCAAAAGATGGTAGATTCGCCATATTACAGGTACACTTTGTAATTCAAGGCATACATTTTCAGCAATGTGAGGTTTTTGGTTTCAGATATCTGGAAAAGAAGACAGTTGTTCAGATGTTATTCCCTATATTATGAGTTATAATTCTCATCGCATACATCTTAGGTGCATGCTCGAAATAAATATTTTCGTTCAGAGGAGGAGAAGGATATTCTACTTCAGGAAATTGCAGAGCTTACAGAAGATTTTACTGGAGCAGAGTTGCAAAATATACTGTAAATAAACCTTAAATCTGTAAATCTTGTTGAACTCTTCATTGTGAAGAGCAAGCTGAAGCATGCAATTGTGACAGGAATGAAGCTGGAATTTTGACAGCTAGGAAGGACTTGGATTACATTGGACGAGAAGAACTTCTTGAGGCCTTGAAGCGGGTGAGTGTTGGGATTTTGAGAACTGCAGACGTTCTTATTCTCCTATGTTGGTTTATATGGATTAGCATAATGTGTCCTTACATTGTTTATCAAATCTTGCAGCAAAAGGGCACTTTTGAAACAGGTCAAGAAGATAGCACTGAAGTGCCTGAAGAATTAAAACTGAGATTGGCATACCGAGAAGCAGCTGTTGCGATTCTTGCTTGTTACTTTCCAGATCCTTACCGTCCTTTTGCTGAGGTTTGATGAGACATTAGATTGGATGAGTTGTCATCTCATCTGAAATCTTTTGTATCTCTAACTTTTTCTTTGTATTTTAATTAGCCCCAAAAAATCTGATTGGTTTTTAATTTCTAGTTTTGTATTTCTGCAGACAGAGATTAATTCCATACGAAATCAGCCAAATATGCGCTACACGGAGACATCAGGCAGGGTATTTAAGAGGAAGGTGGATTATGTGAACTCAATAGTGCGCGCATGTGCTCGTAAGTTATAAATGCATCTTATTGTAAAGAAACATCCTTGAAAAACCATTTCCATTTAATTTTTCCTGGGTTTGTGTTCCCAGAAGTCTTGCATCCAGAGGATAGGCATGTATCTCACACTTGTCATGGAAACTTTCCTGGATCTGTTTGAGAATGCTAATCTCTGCAAATCCTGAATTTTTGTGATAATTTCAGTACATAGTACCATCACTTTGTAGGCCACTCTATACTTCATTTTGTGGGTCTGATAGTATAAGTATTTAGCCAGAGTAATTGAGGAAGAGGTATTTGGGGTTGATAATCTATGCTGGATTTCTGCAAAGGCAACATTAGAAGCTTCAAGACTTGCAGAATTCTTGATTCTGCAAACAGGAATGACTGCATTCGGGAAGGCCTATTATAGATATCAGAACGATCTTGTGCCTAATGTAAGGATAGACATATATAATTTCAATTGAAGCTATTTTGGTCTTTGTCGTATAAATTAAATCAAATGGTTTATGATAATCGCTTGCAGCTTGCTGCCAAACTCCAAGCACTTAGAGACGAATACATGCGTTTTTCTGTGGAGAAATGCGCAAGTGTACTACGAGAATACCGCCCCGCTGTAGAAAACATTACAGGTTGGTTTGATTTGCATTCCTTTCATTATTATATACTTAAAAAAATCGTGAAAAAGCTAGAGTACTAGTTTCTGTTGTTTATATCTGCTTTGTGATGTTTCAAGTACATTCTTTCATGTCAAGCAGATGTCCTACTTGAGAAGGGAGAGATAAAAGCTGACGAAATTTGGGACATATACAATAGTTCTCCACGGATACCTCAGGTATATTCTGAACAAACATTTTGGTATTAATCCCATAATTGGTTATCTTGGCATCTGTTTTTCTTTGCCAGGCACCAGCTCTCTGTGGAGATGTTTTCCACCTTTTTTGACTTAGCTTTTCTAGTGACAATGGATGCAGTAAATAATAGTTTATAATTAGCATTATGGGCTTACTTTACATGTGAAGCATTTGATATGGTACAACCCAAAACAGTAATTGTTTCGTTGCACTTAGTCTCAATGCACATCCTTGACCCTTTGATTTTTTTGTTGTTCATTCATTTTGTTCTTTTCCTGGGTTGTGAGGGTGGGTTGTAAATAAGAATTTCCAGCAATATTTTTGGGGGATAGATGCTGAACCTCAATTAAATGGTCATGGAGATGGTCACAGAGGGATACTTTCGCTCAACTGGAGATTATAGAAGTGAATCTTGACTACTAATAATTTATCCACGATTTCAAAAAATATGCCGATTTCTTGTTTGCCAGCCTGCTGTGAGCCCGGTTGATGAATATGGAGCCCTCATATATGCTGGACGTTGGGGACTCCACGGCATTTCACTTCCAGGAAGAGTGACTTTTTCACCTGGAAATGTAGGGTTTTCAACTTTTGGTGCACCGCGTCCTATGGAGGTATGTGCAACGTGCAGTGTCCATTGCTTGCTAGCTCTATTTCCTTTTCATGACTGTAACTTTGTGTTTACGTGCAGACTCAAATCATCAGCGACGACACATGGAAGTTGATAGATGGAATATGGGATAAAAGGGTTGAGGAACTCAAGGCTGAGGCCTCAGCTGAAATTGAAGAAGAAGAAGAAGAAGAAGATAAAGAGAGGCCTCAACTTGTGATGGTCAGCCATTTTCTATAAAATTCAATCTGGAAAGTGTTTGTTTCATTGCCCGGACATACCTTCTCCTTATAATGATGTTACTTGTGCGCAATATCTTGAGACGCCATGCTGCACATATTTATCCATCGCTATTCTACTGCTTTCATCATACTTGAGGGTATTTTACATGGAATTGGCCTCAGTTTTTGGATATGTTTAGGTTCAGCTTGTACACGACTGAACAATCTTTGATACAATACTGAGTTTTGTATAGAGCAATCTTGATAATTTTGATTTTCTTTTCATAATTTCGTTAATTATTTTGGATATTGTAGTGCTTCTCCTAGTTTATTTAACAAACAATGAATTTTCTGCATTCGTCTCTTTATGTTGTCTGCAATTCGCAGTGATAATCTTTGATAAGATAATTTGTTCAAAAAAAAGAAAAAATGAAAAATGAAAAAGAGAAGTTAACTCTACGTATTACTTGTCTCTACTTGACTAGAGTTTGAAAGAATTCTACTCAAGTTAAATAATTTTCATTGATAAAAGTGGCGATCATACATTTTATGTTTTATGCTTATCTTCTACTATGATTTGAAAAAAGTTGAGGGTCTACCAGAAATACGTTGGAGTCTTTCTTGAAAGAGTTTGATGAGGGTGGATCATCAAAGTTTGAAAATTAGAAACATATAAAATATTTGGATAATTTTGTAAAGAATTTGATAGAGTGGATCATATGTGGTTTTTTAATTTTATTTTTTATGTCAATTTGTAAAGACTCTCGATTACCATTTGACTCGATCGAATAATGGATCCGTCTCTCCTGTTAATTCAATGAAAATAATTTATTCTACTCGTACCACATAAAACAAGTGAATAAATAAACTTGTATACACACTAGAATAAATATTTTCTTTTACCTATACGCAATGCAACCAAATAGTTGATGAAAATATACAAAAAATTATTCTTTCCGATTGAGTTTAACGTTTTAAACTCTAAAGGGCACAAGATCGATAATATCTTCTGGTACCTTTCTCTCTGGTGGAAATTTTGGAAGAAGGGTTGCAATGCGTTTTGCTGTCTCCAAATAATTTGCATATCCGCTGATGATCGAACCATCAAATTCCAACTGGTTTGATGCTTTGATCATAGTGGCTAAGGATGAGCCATTGGGATTGAAATTATTTTCTTCCCCAAGAAACATCTTTTTGAGTTCATTTTTGTTGAAATTCCATGCACCAGTTCTCCAGTTGAAATGGTATAAAGGAAGAAATCTCTGTCCATAAATGGCTAGGAATTCGATTGCTGCAAGAATGAACTCAAATTCTTCCTTAGACATGTAATAGGGAAAGCTCACTCTTGTCCATCCTGGCTTTACTCCAACATAACCCTGTCATCATTCGATATTTTTGGCATATTACTGGTTGACAAACGTGCGATAAGCGCGATAAAAACTAACATGACTAACCTTTTCAATGGCCGACCTGAAGGCGAGTGAATGGGACTCATCGATATTGAGCAAACTGTGTCCATAAGGCCCTGCACAAGCACAACCTCCCCGGGCCTGGATCCCGAAAAGGTCATTCAAAAGTTTGGCAACGAATGGGCCGTGAAGCGGCTTATCTCTCGTATTTCTGGTATCTCCCCACAGGTTTACCTCAGATGATGAAGAATATGTAGTAGAGAAAATAAAAAAAGATAATATGGCTTGTCTTTTGGCTTTTGTATTGCCTAATACCCATATGTAGGGATTGGGAACAAGTCTTTTGAGTGCTCTTTCAATGTAATTTTGTTCGAGTCTCTCAATGGCTTTGTAACCAATGTATTCTTTTATCCAAAAAGCCAATGCTGCTCTGATTTTCTGAATGATTTGTGGAGTTCCAGCATCTTCCCTTTCTTCTATGTTGTCAACATATATAGTGTCCTGAATTTGACAAAATTTAAGATTTATCAGCAACAATTTAGTGTCGGCTACAGAATCCATTTTTGCACTGCCGTTCGGTTATTGCTGCGAAAAAATGTAACACGACTAAAATCATAGCAACTACGATAGACTGTATAAAAGAATAAAGAAAGTCGAGATTTCTAACTCAGAAGAAAACCCACTTGCCTGTTCATTGTAACTGTTAACAAAATTAACAGTTCCACCTCCACATGTTGATGGCGGAGAAGACCCCAGCCGATAAAGGGCCTTGCTCATTAGCAGAATCCCAGGGGAACCTGGACCTCCCAGAAATTTATGTGTGCTAAGGACAACTGCATCATAGCCGTCAATTTCTCCTGATCTCATCTTAATCCTCGCGTAAGGACCACTATATTCAAGATTAACAATCAATATATATAACTTACAATCATACTTCTGTATATTTATTTTCAAGAAAGAAATATTTTTTTTAACCTCGCAGCAAAATCAAAGCAAGCAAAGCCTCCAAATTGGTGAAGAAGTCGAGATATTGCACGTGTATCAGAACAAATCCCAGTGACATTGCTACAAGCTGAAAAGGATCCAAGAATTGACCTGTTTTTCGATTTATAAAATTCGAGTTGGAGTTTGAAGGATTCCATATCCAGCAACCCTTCTTGATCCAGGCCAATCTCCACCACCTCCGCGAGGCTCTCCCGCCAAGAGAGGAGGTTGGAGTGGTGTTCATAGGGGCCAACAAAAACCACCCACCTTTCTTCATTGCTAAGACATTTCAAGAATCTATCTCTTAGTATTGAAGGAATAGCTAATCCCATTACTTCTTGCAGTCTTTTAATAGCTGCTGTAGATCCAGAACCACAGAAAATTATTGCATCTTCTTCTCCACCTCCCAAGCATTGCTTTACGTAATTTGTTGCTTCATGCACCAATTTTGTAGTCTGGTAGCCTACATAACTGTCTGTAGTGTGACTGTTACCTGTACAGAAATCATCAAATTTTTTTTATCACATCCTCCTCCTCCATTTGATCTAATTAAAATTTGACCTCAACAAGAGAAAAATAAAAAATAAAAAACATGCATATATAAATGAATCATTACCATAAAATGGAAGAACATGATCTAGGAAGTAGTTTTCAATATATTGAAGAGACCGGCCGGAGGCAGTGTGATCAGAATAAGTGAGCCTACGCTTTCCAAATGTGGTGTTGAATTCTGCATTCCCACCAATGATTTGTGAACGCAACCAAGAAAGTTTCTTCTCTGTGGAATCACTTGTTGGTACACAATGGTTCTTAAGCATGTGAAATGATTCAATTCTATCACTTAAGCCATGATCATGATCATCAGGCGAGCTGTTCCTCGTACAACTAATCTTGCTATAGACTGCATCTGCATGTCCCATTTCCTCTCTACCAAGGTTGTCTCTCAGGAACTGATTATTTTCGAAGACGTAAGTTGAATATGAGAAATGTCATATATATATATATATATATGCGTTAAAGGAAACAGTTAAGTGATTTTTCAATGGGTAAGTTTGATGGATTTGACACTGGAAAAACTCGTCGATTTTATGATTTACATTGTGTGATTTGTGACTGCAAATTGGAAGAGACTTCCCGGCGGCTGAAGCCGCGTAAATAAGCAGTTTGTTTCTGATTCATTAATAATTATTAAAAGCTGGCACAACAAAATTTCGACTTTATAAAGTAATTGACTATTCAGCCTCGCCAATGTAAGCATAGGCCTCATTTACTTGTTTATTTTAGGTGGCTTCAAATAGCTTATAGTTTGCTTTTCAGGAAATTATTTACGGCTTGAAGCATATCTGTTACGTTGTTTTCGGAATTATTAATTCTCTTGGTTGGTGTCTAACTCTATATTATGTCTTGTTATGAATATTGTTTTTGTTACGTCTCATCACCAAAGCTCCTAGTGCAGACCACGCTATAGTTCACGTGAAGACATTGAGTCAAATTGATAGTCAACAAAAACCCAATTAATCAAAGTAAAGAAGTCAAAGAAGAAGTTGATCTCTTTTTTTCCTAAGCTCTTATGTGGCCGAAGTCCTCACTCTATCCGAAGCTCTCTTTGGCTGAAGTACTCACTCGATCCGAATCTCCATTTGGCCAAAGTCGTTGTTGTCTTTTAAGGGACCTGCAGACAATCTTTTTGATTGCTTGATGTAACGTTAATAATTATGAATGTCAAGATTGTCAGCCTAGGGTATAGGGCGATTGATCCGTTGTCAATATATTAGATGCGTAGCAGATTGAGTGATGTGTAACTTCGGCCTGAGAGATGAGGTCACGTATTTTTTATCCAACAGTTACCACATTGTCCATAACTTTATAAATAAACAACTTTTGTAACATTTGTAAATAATACAACTCTTTATACTCAAAGACATACATGATCTCCTCTCCTGCTCATTCCATATTTATTTGGTTGAGTTTGAATTATTTTTACTTTGGTTGAGTTGTCTTTTATTATTAGTTAAATATGCAATCACTTTTGATCAAATTGCCGGTACTTGAACATTTTTACCTCATATCGTAGAATATTTCCCACGTCCATAAATGCTACATTTTTTTGTCCGAATCTCCGGTCAAAGCGTGTTGAAATTTTCTCGTGTGAACATGAGTGATCCTGATATATGTTGTCCACGTAACCAACATGAGGGGTTTCTAAATTTTGTCTGGATTCAATTTGTTAATTTGTCTAGTCAAAATGACTTGTTAGGCTAGATTTAAAAGTAATCTTTTTGAAAACTAGGTACTTCTCAATTCAAGTACTTTTTAAGGTTCGTGAGATTTATCAGCCTAAAAGAAAATAGTTTGGATAAAAGCCACCCATGTTATGCAAAGTCAAAAGTAATAGCCCTATTTGATAGAAATTAAAATTAAAATTTTAATCTAAGTTAAAATCAATAATAAATTTTAACCATATATTTTATGATTCCTACAACTTTTCAGTCACATATTTCATCAACTCGTATCTATATCTGTTAAAAATATGATTTTAATCCCCATCAATCATGACATAATCAACATATAATACTTTCGGTCATTAAGATTGAGAAATTTATTTTGTGCGCCTTTATTTCTCGACTTTTTTCATTTCAATGTACCAACATATCTTTTGTAAATGAAATGCCTCAAGCGTAAATGCTGTGAGACGATCTATATTTATAAAATAAATTTGTACAACAATAATCAAGGAAAGAATTTGAATATACACAATAAAAGGTAATCGTGTAGAATTGATGTGTCAATTGTAAGAGCTAGAATCATATCTCCTAAAATCATGGAGAATGAGTTATCTTCTTGATCACGATAAAGGGAAGCGGATTCTCCTCTTGTATGTTTAATATTTTAAACAGTGCTTATATGAGTAGGTGGTTGTTACCCTGTTATTGAATTTACTTGGCCTTCATAAGTACTGAGTGCGTGTTTGATTGTAAGCATGTAATCTGAACAGAAAGAAAATAAGTTAAGCAATTCAGCATATAAATTGTCAATTATATGTGTTTGATTGATTTAATTTTCAGCCTAGAACATATTGTATTTTTTATATGTTGAGTTTTTAAAAAATGTGAATTGTCTAGAAAATAAAAATCTACCTTACTTTATTCCTTGTTTTTGAGAAAAATATGATCATGTCACCAGCTTTTGAAAAATATTTTTCATAGAAAAAATATCAATCAAATACCCAAAAAGTAGGGACTTGAATTGAAAAATAACATTTTCCATAAAAATATAGCCAATCAAACATACCCTGAATGATCTGCCTTAATTATTTCATACAGCAGTATTTTATTTCATACAGCAGTATTGAACTTTGTCATTGGATCTTGCTCAGAGGCTGGACTAACTAAACGCTAAAAGGATTGGTCTGAAATATTGGAATTTGATTTTAAAAAGATACAAAAATGGTTAAGTATAAAATTATAGAAAAGTGACTTTAGTGTTAATTTCGATCAAATATTCGGACACGAATCAATAGTCAAATTATGAAAATAAGTAGACTAACTTGTTCTATTTTTCGAGTAGATCGTCGTTGTATATTTGATATCTCAAAAGCAATTCCGTATGAATGAGAAATTACGATCAAAAGTTGAAAAGAAAAGAGGAAAAACTTACCGAGAATTTGCCTAATTTCACCGCTCGTCTAGCGCTCGAACAGTGGGCTAGCGATAAGACTGTAGTTCGAGAGACAGGTCCCTACATAAAAAACACCGCGGCTCTCCAGCGACTCACCAGAGGTAGGTTAGTGACAAAATGGGTTGCGACCCTTCATGAAGACCGGTAAGTTTTGGAGCGTATCTCCACTTACACCCTCTCCTTTCTATAAATAAGATCATTGGGATGTCCATTACTTCGTCCCAATGATATGCAACCATAACACAACATAAAAATCCATTTCTTAGCCAAAATTATGCATTAAAAAAAAAAAGAAAAAACTATTTTTCCATTTCATTCGAAGGGAGTACACAAATTGTCTTTCGGTTCGTTGCTCTTGTGTTTTTGGAGGGTTACAAACACAAGAAGTTAATCATTGTATATTGGGAGTTGATTTACATTTTCCGTAAGCACCGTAGCGTGGCAAAATCGACCTAACGACAAAGAAATCAACTCTTGCCTTGATTTTGCATCCATTACTTTTGGTGTTATTTCATCCATTTCTTGGTGATTATTTTGTTAGTGTTTTGCATCCATTTTGTTGGAGTTTCCTTGCCATTATTCTGTTCACGCAAACCTATTTTAAAAACTACATGAAAGCGCAAATTCAATTCAGGTGAATAGACAATGAACCTGAGATCTCTTTTGAAGAAGGAAAGAAGTCAAACCAACCCACATTTAAAAATGATTTTCCTGCTTTTGGTAACTGGGTTGCTCGAGACTGAGCAATAAAAACCAACAATCACCTTCCCACTTTTACGTCACGCAATAATGCCAGTTTAGAAACAAAGGAGAAGGACAGAAGTCGATAAGTTAAGAGTCAAAAGAGCAATCCAAATTCTTCACAGTAGGATTTGAAGCCATTACCAGTCAGTCAGTTGAGATTATTCAAGAAATGGAGGCCACAATGCCAAACTTAAAAATCAAATGTAGTTGTTCGCTAAAATTATATAACACAAGTGCACGGGTCGCGTTCAAGTAATAAAGTAGACTTTTGAGTTCGGGTTGTCGATCCCTCGAGGATTGGTTACTTTCGATTACACAAGTTCAGTAAATTTAATTTTAACAATAAGATCAAATATACAATAACATTTGATTTTAGAAAATAAGGAAAATTATCTAAAAATCTACATAATAAGAAAATATAAACACTTGAGAATTTTGGAGGAAAAATGTGGTTGGGATTCATGGTTTTACTTAACCGTCGCCTACTTTATTTCTTCACAAGCCAATTAATAAATTACTCATTTACTATGTTAGATCCGTTTTTCAAATTTAGTTAATTACCACTTTCGAGCGAAATTAACCCTAATTGTTTGGTTAACCTACTATGAGCTTGTTTGTCCGATTTTATTTGAAAATATTATTTTTTACAGTGACATTCTTCACCATACATTCAAATAATAAAATATTCTAAACACAAACCAATAAAATTTCTTTAAATTTTAACCACACATTCTCAAAAAAATACTATTCAAAACTCAATTCTTTTTTCTATAATAGGAGACAAACAGTGGCTATATCTCCGTGTCAATTAAAATCAAATAACCGTATTAAATCTTTGTGAAAATAGCTTGATGGACCACCTAGTGTTATGTGTATATATTTATCCCTACACAAATATGGAGTATTTATTATTTGGTCTAAAATGTACAAGCTTCTCTTGAACGATATACAAATCNTAGGAGACAAACAGTGGCTATATCTCCGTGTCAATTAAAATCAAATAACCGTATTAAATCTTTGTGAAAATAGCTTGATGGACCACCTAGTGTTATGTGTATATATTTATCCCTACACAAATATGGAGTATTTATTATTTGGTCTAAAATGTACAAGCTTCTCTTGAACGATATACAAATCACTAAACTCAATCATTTAATGGTCAAATAAATGAAAGACATTCAACACAAGAATAAATACACATGGAATTAAGTATTTTAATATTAAAAGGTAAATATTAAAATTAATTAAAGTTAGGCTAACTTTCAACCGTAAATCCCAACAAAAATACTTAGCTCATATTATAGAAATGATAAAAAGGAGAATATTTATATAAATATATTACAAATGTGGCAAAATAATTGAGAAAATACAAAATTATAGATAAAATTCTTTTTTGAAACTTGGCTTTTTTTTCCAAATATTTTTTCAAATTCTTGAATCTATTATCCTTGTTCTTGATGATTCTTCTCCCAAAAATTACAATTAAAAATGAAAAGAAGAAGAAGAGAAAAACAAAGGGAAAGAAGAGAAAAAGAAAAGGATAAACCAAAAACGTTTCTGCCCGTCCCAGGAAGAGGAAGAAGTTTAAAACCCCTTTTCCAAAAATTGCAGCCCAAGTCCCTAAAATAATTTCACATTAGGTCCCTACATTTTTATCTTATACTATTTGGTCCTCATATTTTTATTTTCATTTCAATTATGCCCTTCATAAATTGCATCCAAGATCCTTAGACTTTTTTCTTTTTTCACTTTGATCCCCCAATTCATAATTTTGTACATTTTTAGTCCATTTTTCTCCTTCTATCTTGTTCTCTTTCTTTTGGGTGAGTTTTACCTACAAAAGCAATAATTATATAATTGCGAGTAGAAATTCGCTCATTTTTATCAATAATAAACATATTTAGGTATTAAATAAGTGTGCAAAAATACACTTATCAAATACTCCCAAACTTAAGTTCCTGCTCGTCCCGAACAAGATTATTTATTAACACAATCAAGTAATACATGATAAAGATTAACAATATTAGATAGCTTGATATAATAATTAACGAGTGTAAAATTGTATAATCAATT
>CAIGRK010404880.1:0-11761 GCA_903798315.1 Fraxinus greggii | reverse complement strand
AAAAGTCAATTAAAATTTAAAATATGGTCGTTATTGGGTCTCACTCGTCTAATAAAAGTCAACAATAACGGCTAATTTTTCAATTTTAATCCGATTTTAATCTCTGCCGAACACGTCCTAAATATAAAATAAACATTATATTAAATCGAAATCTATTCTTGACACTATTTGTTAAAGTCTAATTCGGGGAAATAGCATAGCGCTAACAAGAAACATGTTCAACTTTATATAGATGAACGTTAGAAAATTTGGTCGATTAGTACATTTGCGATTCAAAGATGAAGAATAACAGTGAGTTCCACGATAGTAGTTATAACTATATGATTGAAATTAATGTTTGACTTTGACTGAATTTATAACAATTTATAGATTTGTATATAATCGAAGGCTAAATGAGATTTTGAAAAGAAATGAAATTGAAAAAGTATTATCTAGAAAATTTGTCGGAATTCTTTGAATTTTTGTTATTTTTCATTGTAATGTCATAAGAAAATATCGTGTGAAATCAAGCAAAGGTCGAGAAAGTTGGGGTACCAAACCTAGAAGGTTGATTTTTTACCATGAAAAGACGTTCAAATTAACGCGTAATTTCTATATATATACCAATCAATTACCTATAGAATTGGTCCAAACTTATGATTCTCGAGTAGACCCATGAATTAATTGCAACTACTTTTGAAACATTATTCAATTTTGCCTCCCTCTTCATGTGGCATGATATTAACGTGCATAGATTAGGACCACACTGGGTTTGTACAAAAATAGGTCTACGGTCATCTTGTTAAATAGTTGTCCTTGGGGGCATTATCGTCTATTTACTCCAAACTCCAAATAAGTACAAACACAAATAAAAGTTCCACTAGTTTGCTTAAATCGTCTAGTAATGGAGTCATGGAGATGTGACGGTTGATTCAATTGTGATGGTCAAATTAATGTGTCAAGAAATGAAATCTCTATTTTCCTTTAAAGATAGACGTGATAAATGAAATTTCCTCGATATGATTCAGACCGTTTAGAAAATTTGTTTGATCCTAACAAATGTTGTGTTCGCTAACGATTTTTTTGGGAATCGATTATGGAAATTGCACCATGTCGAAGGATTTTATATTACGCTATGTGACTAGCACGCTTCTAACAAAGTTCTCAAAATTATATTGGTGTTGCTTGGTGCGTGCTGCTGCATCCTCTAGAGAAATACGTCTCCCATCCGGATTTGGCGCCCATCTTAAAATGTTACATTTATTAAAAAGAGTAAATCAAGTTCTTATATATAATTTTAATTATATACAGTTCCCCTACCATATCGTATAATATTCAACTCTTTTTTAATTGACAGGAAAAGTCAAATGTAACGGTCTTATCATAACTAAGTATGGGTAAAATCGGGATGATAGGTAAGGCAATTGGTGAATTTTCTACTACATTTTAATTCAGAACGGACATTAAACGAGCTTGATAAATTATAATATTTCATTTACAGATCATATCACACGTCAATTGTTATTAACTTTTTCTAGATACTAAACTGGCAACAATCATATTACGTGTACATCGTTGTATACATTATTTTTGACACTATGCCACACGGCGGCACTATATGATTGGACAATTTGAAAAAAATACACGTTTTTTCGTCCAACACTTTTTAAAATACAATGGAATGTCAGTAAAGATGTACACAATGGAATGTACATTTATAATAATTCAACTGACAATTGATGGAAAATCAAAATTTTTGTAAACGGAATATATCATTGACTTTTATAAACATTTGGAAATTGTATTAATGTCAACTACAAGTAGAAATTTGTCTCCAAAATATTATTTTATATTTTAATAAAATATAAAGCTCTGAGAGTCTGATGTGCTGTCAATATTTGATATAAATAAAAAAAGTAAGTGATTGTTTTTTTTTTTTTTTAATTTTCCACCCTAACAAGGTTCTTTATTTTATTTAGAAGGGTAGAGTTGAAGCAATAGATGTTTAACAATTCATGTTATTCGGACAAAATATAAAAACAACTATATTAAATAGTATACAGGTCAATGGACGAAGTTGCTTGGAAAATCATCAAAAATAACCCTACATTTTAAAGTCTTTTATTCTTTTCGTACAACTTTTCGATATCGATTTGACTTTTGATAGATCATCTCGTCGTGAACAATTAATATTTGGTTGATATTCAATATCAGCTACAATTAAACATTTAACTTTGAAAAATTATCTTCCTTTCAACATTCTCGAGGAGATCCCTGAAAAATTTATCATAAATTTACATTGTAACATTTTTTTACAAGGACATCGATTCACCTTGTGTTTCAATTTTACTTTTATTAATTTAATTTTTCTAAAAAAAATAAAAAATAATGACATCTCAAAAAAATTTAAAGAATCTTTTTATGTCAAGTAAGCTCTTGTTCTTTTTTGGCCTCTTTTAGCGGATACGAGCAGTAAGTTGATTTCGAACTCTAATGAATATTGGAGGCGCATGTGATTAGAAAGTGTCTTATTAATATTTGAATTGAAATTGCGATGATGTTAACACTTGTTCTGATAAACTCGTCGATAAGCACACAATAATTCCAGTTTCGGAAATCGTGAAGTAAGAGAAGATCGAACACGTTATCATACTTTCTTTTTGTTTAGTTTTCTTGGAAGATCTTTTATATTTGCAATCTAAGGGAGCAGTGTTAAAGTTCTTATAATATAATAAAGAAAACTTAGCCGACAAGCTGGAGTAGCTCAGTTGGTTAGAGCGTGTGGCTGTTAACCACAAGGTCGAAGGTTCAAGCCCTTCCTCTAGCGTTTTAACAATTTTTTTGTGTGTTTTTTTTTTCCCTTGATTCAACAGCTCAATTAAGCCCTTATTTGATTGAGTTTAAAATTAGATTTTTATAAAAGTTAAAATCAAGAATTAATAAATTAAATTTTAATTTTAATCGATACTAAACCGAGACTAAAAAAGAGAGGGAAAAAAAACATGCTAGACATTCTTCACTTCATTTTTTTATGACCCACAATTTCCTTAATCTCTGATTCAATAGCTCAAATTAAAATCATGATGATCCGATTAGAAGATGTCTTTATAAATTCAAGAACACGATGTGTTAGACATTCTTCACTTCTTTTTCAGACACACAATTTCCTTGTTGCATTAAGATGCTCTTCTCTGAATCCTCAATTTTGCTTGTCACAGCATAATAATCACATCATTGCATTAAAAAATGCTCTAAGGTGCATATACAGGATAATATGGATTACACTCAAAATTTGTCACCTAAATTAAAAATAGACAACGTCTACAAAAGTTACTCTTCAAAACAACATATTGAGGATTATATTTGGTTGATGTGACAAGAAAAAAGTAGATATTATCAAGACGATCGACCAGGTGTGGATGCTCTTCTAGACATGGTGAGTCACCATAATTTAATATTTTATCTCTTTTTCTCAATTAGTTTTTATTTTTTTCTCTCATCTATCAAACATACATTAGAGATGAAATTGAATTATAGAAGGGATTCATTGAAGATGAAATTTGAATTAGACTCTCTATCGTTAGGCATTAATGTCACGTAAATCGAAAGTCTTTCTATTTAGATAATACGTAGATTGCAATCCACGTAATGTGTTGGAAATGCTCTAATCTCATTTATTCAAAAGCCACCTAATTGTTATTTGAGCCCCAATTTCGGGAAAAAAAAGTGTTTTGTAATAGTGATTTTTTTGAAATTATGTGGTTAAAAATTATGTAAAATTTTTAGATTTACGTGTAAAGTTATTTTATTGAAAAAATGTGATTGGAAACGAGTTTGAAGAAAAATGAATTCTTAGAGAATGTGATCAAATATGGACCTAAACTCACGAATCTAAATAAATAACATTATTCAATTCATAAACAATTTGTTTCTGTTTTGAACTAGCCAAGATACCGGAATCGCTCTGATACCACTTATTGAGAATTCGGACCAAATGATAAAAGACAAGAATAATATGATAAATATGAAAAACAATGGATCACACAACAACCAATATTTTTGTGAAAGAAGATGAGAATTTATTATACCAAAAAATTAAAATTGTCTTTACAATATTTAATTTACACAATCGATATCTAAACATTTATTTCAAGTTTTTAATATATACAACAATAATCTCATTGTTATCTTGAGTCTCGCTTGAGTTTATGAAGAGCATACACCTTGTTTAGCATTTTTAGGAGTCAAATCTTAGAGTTATGGACGAAGTAAAACATAAAATCGCGTAAAAAACCAAACAAGAGTGAATTTTTTCCCAAACGGGCGACGTCCTGACGCCGACCCTTCTACGTCTTTTTTTTTTGCTACCTGTGCAGGCACCTTAGCTCTATCCCAATACGTCTAAAACACTTTTTCAACTATCTCAAAGTTCTTATCCCAATCAAACTCTCAATCCATGATGAAATTTAATCCCTTATCAAATCGGACTTCCAAACCAAAATTATCTAAACTTCCTCTATAAATCAAACTTCCAAATCACATGAAATTTGAGTCACAAAACATAATTGTTTCGAATTAGGAATTTTATTAAGCAAGTTTTAATTATATTTACTATTAAGTCCCTGTTTGTTTGCCATTTTTTCTCATTTGTATAAGAAATGTTACCGTTGTAGCATGGAGGAACAATCTTTTTTGACCAAAATGTGTCATGGTGGATTCCAACAGGTTGAAAATATCAAAATTTTCATTTTTTGCCAAAAATAATGGCAAACAAACAGGGGCTAAAGTGGACATTACACTCTTTATAAAAGTTTAATTCGATCTACATTTTTCTTTAAAAAAAATGCATTCATTTAAGTGAACATGTAGATAATGCAGCGTATATAAACATATAGCCCTTGATTTTGATGTAGATTATTATTATTTTTTTTTATGAAAATTGGCGAAATGTATAATTAAAAATTTGTAAATCCCATAAAATGTATTATTTGACTTTTACTAGGAGCGTAACACTAAACACTACACCCATGTTTGTTTTACATAAAAAAAAAATTATATTTGTATTAGATTTTAATAGAATTTAATGAAATATTTAGTTGAAAAGTTGTAAATTTCATGAAATTTGTAGTTAAAATTAAGCCCATGTTTTTCTACCATTAATCTAAAAAATTGTTTGCTACGGTAAGATGAGACCACACATACGCCCAATAAAATATTCTACACACAAACCAATAAAGTTAATTTAAATTTCAACCACACATTCTTCAAAAAATACTATTCATTACTCCATTTTGCACCCAATAATGGGAGACAAACAAGTACTAATTGTTAACTTTGACTTAAATTTTATTTGAACCAAACATGGACTATATTCAAAGACAACTTTGCCTCATTGTAGAGATTACATACTACGTGGTTGCGACCCCACCCGATTATCCGCCTAACCTAGTAAACATGAACATGGCGAGTACAGGGCGGGGGTCATTGCGCCGAAGCGGGTACATGAACCATAGTACCTGCCTCATTTAAACTTAATTTCAAATTTAATTTTTTATCAAACAAATATAAATGATATATCATCATTTTTATTGAGAATATGAGTTGTTCTTAACAAATTGAAAAAAAAAAAAGTGATAATATTTACTAACTAAAGACACAAAAAAATAAAAGCAATAAATAAAATAAATAAATAAATAAAAATAAACGGAGTGATAAACGACTTTTGGAATTATGATTTTTTAGAAAATGTGCGCTTAAAAAATGGAGAAAATTTTTAAATTTACGTATAAATTTTTTTTAATGAGAATGCGTGATTGAAATTGAATTTTGATAAAAATAAGACTCAAACGGGGGCTAAAGTTGAAGCATTAAATAACACGAAATATTAAAAAAAGAAATTCAAATATTTTACTATTCTAAAGTGACTTTAACCTTTTAGTCATTTTGAATTCAGGTTGTACGCAGCTTCTTCAGCTTCAAGCCGGCGGCAGTCAATAGAGCGGGAGTGCGGAACGCCAATATGATTCCTTAGAAGCGGGTACTACGCGCGCTGTAGACTCAAAAATCTCAATATTTGAAAAAAGAAAAATGAAAAAGGACCTTATTTTACCCGAATCCTCAAATTATGTCGTGTGTCCACTTTTTATTTCCGGACCCCAACTTTCGGACCTATCCGTTACAACTTTTTATTTCTTTTTCTTTTTTTCAAAATTTCAAAATTCAAAAAAAAAAATAAAAAATGATTACAGCACTCGAGACTATAAACCTGAGTTAAACCCACGATCCAAGAATTCCCATCCTTCTGCAATGACATTCTCTTCACTTCTTCACCTGAATCGCTGTTTTTCATAACCTTTCTATTTGTTTTTCGAGTTTCAGCGAAATGGGTTCTCCTGGAAAGTGGATCAAATCACTGATCGGAACCAAAAATTCCCCATCAAAAGATAATGTAAGCTAAAAACTTCCAGGATTTGTATAATCTTATATGGTGTTTTATTCAATGATCTTTTTATTGTAGGGTAAAGTGGGTGGTAAGGGCAGGAAGTGGAAACTATGGAGGGGTGTTAAAGGAAGGGGGAATTCACCGGAGCCGGAGGAATCTGAATCTTCTTCTTATTCGTATGTCGGTGAGATGGCTGCGGCAGTGGCAGCTTTAGCCAAAGCTTCACCTAAGGATTTCATGGTGGTCCGGCGAGAATGGGCCGCCGTTCGAATCCAGACAATTTTTCGGTCTTTTCTGGTAATCAGCTACTTTCCCTTTCCGTTTCAGTTCCAGTAATTGCACTTTCAGAACTTGTAATTGAGTTTTAATTTCATTAAGAAATTGGTGATTTTAGTTTTGGAATGTGCTTGATTACGATGAATTAATAAAAGTCTGCCTGAATTTGAAATGCTAATGGAGAGTTTGAAATGTGTGAATAGAATACCCGGAACAAGAATGAAATTTTAATGTTGAAATAGGTGTTTGAACAATTTATAAGAACCTGAAAACTTTGTCAAACATACACTCTCTCCAATCTAGGGAACTTTTGTCTGAGCAACTAGTTTTGGAAACACCTAAGTGTTAAGGGAAATAATCCCACGCTGGTTAATTAAGAAATCAATACCAAAATATAAGTGATCAGGTTACTCCTCTAGACAAAGTTGGCCTTTTAAGATGAAATCACAAGTCGTAATATGGTATCAAAGCCCAAAATGCTCAAACGAGCCATTCGATCCGTTGGGGGGAAATTGGGAGAAACCAGCCAGGGGGTTGAGGGAGAAGGGCAACAGGCAGGGGTGAGTAGAGGGAAACTAGATGGAGTAGGAGACAGATGGGAACAGGGGTTGTGGTTTGGACTGGGTGGAGAAACCAACATGTTGGAGGGGGAACAAAGGAATTCTATTTCTAGAGACAAGGGAGTGGGGAAAAGAGGGCGGATTGGCTAGCTGTGGGGGGCATCCGTCAGAGTTGGCAGAGCCAGGAATGGCATTGGGGGATGTAGCATAATAAAGACTAGATCCTATGGGCACCTTTTATTTTATAAGCTGTCTATGATCCAACAAATTTATGCTATTCAATTGTGCTTTCTCCTCTTCTTTGAACGATTTGTTTTCGTTAACGATAATGTTTGAAGGCAAAGCGCGCTTTAAGGGCCTTGAAAGCATTGGTAAGACTACAAGCTATAGTCCGGGGCAGACTGGTTAGAAAGCAAGCCGCTGTAACATTAAGGTGCATGCAGTCGCTTGTTCGAGTTCAGACTCGAGTTAGGGCTCAATGCGTTAAAACATCTGCACAAGGGCATGCCCCAAAGAATCAGAGTGCTGATCCTATAAAGCAAGCCGAGGTATGATTAGTCCTAAGCGATACAGTTTTAGCCTAATCAATGGACTTTATTGAGAAAGATCACCTTTTTAGGCCACAAGTTGATAGAAAAATCTTGAAATAACTAATGATGTATCCAAGTATCTTTCTCTATATGTTACATGATCCAGCTATCAAATTGGAAAATTATGAAATAAGATTTTTTTTTTTTTAATCTGTAAATGGCAGCATGGATGGTGTGACAGTTCTGCAACAGTTGAAGAAGTGAGGTCGAGATTACTAACGAAACAAGAAGGCGCTATCAAGAGGGAAAGGGCGAATGCATATGCCCACGCCCTTTCTAAACAGGTAATTAATTGAATTCATGACGATATCTTTCAAATATGTTTTCAAACTCATTTATGGACAATGTGATGTCTTAATCTAGCGATCCAGAAGAAGCCCGATCTTGTATTCAAGAACGAACAAGACGGTTACTCCAAATAAGTTGGATAGGAACAATTCAGGACTCGACTGGTCAGAACGCTGGAATTGGATGCAAAACAAGCCATGGGATACTAGGTCAGTCGGAGAATTTCAAACTGCTAGATCCTCTTCAAATTCGTATGACCATGATTCAGTTACAGTTATACGGAATAACGTATCTACCAGAATATCCCCAAAAGTTCCAAAAACTTGTCAAATCACTCGCTCATCATCTGAACCATGTTCTGCATTTTCGTACGATGAGAGTACGACGTCAAATTCGTCCACAACTACTTCTGAGACTCAGACTCAAGGGTCAGGAAATACTCTAGCCGAGGGACATGGTGCCAAACCTAACTATATGAGTCTAACACAGTCGATAAAGGCCAAGCAGAAACCATGCAATTATTTGTCTCATACTTGTACTGGAGTGAGGCATTCAGTCGAGGATTTACACTATCGTAGAAAGCTAAGTCCGGTTTCAAGGGGGCGGGCTCGAAGGAGTGCCGACACTGATCTCTATTCTGTCGACTTGTGCAAAGATCTATACCCTCCAATGTTGCAAGATGACATGTAAAGGATGGAGCTTCCTAAATGGGATTTCGTTCTCGTGAATTCAACAGCTTGTTGTATTTTTCGATTTCCTACAAGTTTGTTTTTCCATTTTTCTATTCGAGTTTTCTGTTATACATGTTACCGTTGTTTGAGAGCATTGTGATCGTCCTTATGGATACCCATAGAGAGTGGTTTGCATATTTATGACTATAGAAATAGTGGAGTGCTGTTGAGTTGAAATATTTTTACCTTTTAAACTTTGTTTCAATGTAATGCACACAAAAAAGTTATGCAAAATGTTTGTTCAAGAATATGTTTCATGAGAACAGCTTTCAGTGCTTGGTTGGGTTACAGTAGTGGTGTCAAAGTGGGATGATCCAGAGAAACCCGACAAAGTAGGCTAGTCCACACGAGCTTTTGCCAAAAAAAAAAAAATTTATAGTAATGGTTGGGATAAAATTGTATGAATTTGGGATGGTTCCATTAATTTTGCTAGTGTTAAATCTATCTATAGATTTGCTTAAAGACAAGATCCATGCTTGATACATGCCTAAAAACAAGGTTTCTGACCGACTAAACCTGAGACCTAACTCGCGCTAGTTTGGCACGATATGATACGTAACTCTAATCTCAAGTGACATTTATTATACGACGGCATCACGAATCCACACCGCCAAGCTGCATGTACAGTTAAAGTTTAGAAACTATTAAAAGAATTTGAGTGAAAGAGACAGATACCAAATTCAATAGTTACCTTACAGAATTTCCTCTCAGTTTTTCTCTACTTGTGTAATGAGTTGAGTGCTTCTTAAACAGAAAATACCAAAATTGAACCAAGTTTTTATGTCTCATGATGGCTCAACAAATAAAGCAATGGAGCTTGCTCTCGTTAATTGCGGCACGTGCAACAATAAAATCAAGAATCTTGTTTGTGTCCTCTGTTTTTGCTTGGGGTAAATTAGGGCTACACTTCTCAACCTTTCACATAGTGTGATTATGGTCCCCAATCTTCAAAAAATGATCTGGGTCGCAACCTACTTAAAGATGTGAATTTGGGTCCACTTGACCATAGCCGTCAGTTTGAATGATAAAATCGTACGAAACTTTTATTTAACTTAAAGTTCGAGGGCAAAAATGTCAATCCGCTTAACATTTATCTCAATTCAATTGAAAGTCGTGTTCAAATTCTAACGTTCACATTAACATGTTCTGTACCGAGACAACCAAATTTACATATTTAAATAAGTTGAGGACACACGATAATCACTTTCCAAGGTTGGGGGACCAATAACCATACCATGTTAAAGTCTGGGAATGCAACCCTAATTTCCCTTTTTTATTTGATTGCAAGTTCTTTATTCATTTTTCCTTGAGCAAGAATAATTCTTGAATGCTAATTTAAAATAATTTAGTCGAAGTGGCTCAATTAGTCCGAGGTATTGAGGTCAAGTTTTATCGCTATCTATTTATACAAATATGTTAGGTCTTATAAAAATGACGTTGCCTATTGGAGAAGGGTGCATTGAGTAATTGAAAATAATTTATATTCGGTTGTGTTCCCGACATTTGATCGCTTTTACACTTGTTTCGCGTGGAAATCGCTAACAATTAAAAGATGGTTGAGACGATTGTGTAAGGAACGACAACCTCTTGAGACAAAGTCCCAATGAAGGGTGTTTTACTTATGAAGAGTACAATTTACAAGAAGCGAAATGCCTCCCAAGGGTACAAGCACACTGAATAGCAAAGTAATTGAAACTTTGACGGGAAAGTAAAGGAATTGAAATTACATAGTTCTCTATTGAGAGTTGATTTGATCGGATCTCTTTTCTTCTATACTTTCCTTTCTCTTTTATACTTTTTCGACAGTTTTTCCTTGTAAAACTGCTTGGGAACTGCTCGTCGCCCTATAACTACTCACGTTCTCCATCACGAATGATTGTTAAGAACCTACCGCTTTAATTGCTACAATTACTCCCATTATTTAACCGCTTACAACCAAGATTCTCGGGTCGTGAAAAGTGATATGATTCCCCATTAACTGTCTTGATAACAGCAACGATGAGACGCTATATTCGCCCAGGTCTTGGGCGTTTCGTGAGTCTGGGCGATAATGGATTCGCCCAGATCTTGGGCGATGATGGGCCTCCGCTATGTAATTCTGTCTTGGATCTTTTACAGGTTTTGTTTGGATCCAACTTTCGAATTTCCTAATTGAGCTTCTCTCTCTGGACCATTTAATTGGGCAATTGTGCTTCATTCTGTGGATCACTTAACTGAGCTTCATTTTTGTGTATCAACAACACTTTTATCCCTGACTTTTCTAAAAGATATTTTTACTCAAACTCGAGGTTTCACGTGATTAGTATGTCAAGTTTTTTAAATAGGACCAACAAATAGTACTAGTCTCAGTTAGAGGCTTTTACTAAATCGTGTATACAATCCACAGTGCAGATCAAGAAACAAGAATAGAAAATGAAAAATATATTGCAACCAATGAAAATGAAATGCATAACTTTAGGTTATAAAATTCAATTATCACTATTTTCTCTGCATGGATCATTTTCCAAAAATAAGAACCGATTAATTATTATCCATGCAGGCCCACAAAATTGTAGAAAATAAGGTCACAAGACTTTAGCAGGGATTACGACACTGAAAATCACTTTCAGAAATAAATGAAAACAAGCAATTTGATCAACTTTTTGTTATTGAGGACGAAACGCCATTGATGAACAGAAACGTGTACTTCAAGAATACCAATGGACCCTGAAAAGTATCCAATGAATTCGATGAATAGAAACTTGTACTTCAAGAAAACATTGAGGAAGATCCAATGGCCAAGCACTCTATACAATAGTTTGATATTTTTCTAATGAAAGATTGAAAAGGGAAAAGAATTATGTATAATGACAAAGAAGGATTAGTGGATAACTTGGATGTAAGGACATTTTTCTT
>CAIGRK010404844.1:0-12404 GCA_903798315.1 Fraxinus greggii | reverse complement strand
GAAAAAGGAATTCAATTCTTGTGATGGTTCGGGTTATATTTTTATATACAGTGATTATCGATACAGGGAAGAAGCTCGTTTCAGTTCTGGCGTAAATGGAATCATCACCAGAAGAGCCACAACAAAAGCGCCCGCACCTCAACAACAACCAGGAAAACTCGTCAATGGCTCGCAACTCTTCGTTTTCGTCTGACGACAACAAACCCGTAAAAATCCTAAATTCGTTCTTTGTCCCTCCAGTTCATGTATATGTAAATGCTTGTGTGTGCACATTAGTAATATGGAATTGTTTCTCTTGATTATCATCAAATAGATTTTGTTAAATCCTTTTGTGGGGGGTGTTAATTGAATTTAGTGCGGGCCTAGGGTTTTAGAAATCGGTTGATTTTGATTGCCTTAAATAATTGGCGCTTATTGAAATGGAGCAAAATTAGGTATTAGAAGTGTGTTGATTATGTATTATGAGCATTAGAAAGAAATTTATGATCTAAATTCGGTGGCACAATAAAGTCTGGAACATGTTCTGATTGTTTGGGGTTTTTCTTTTTCCGAGCTGTGTAGTTTCTGGATATCTCAATTAAGTAAAGAAATGCGCACATCTTCATTTCGAGTTTGGCGGGGAATCCCATGTAAACACTGTTGTTATTGATCTCATTTTGGACCTGCTTATAAATTTACTTTTATTTATTGAATAAGAAAGTTCTGATTTTAGTTTCCGTTGACAGTCAATGTTAACAAAGGTGACTTTTATGTTTCTGCAATGGAATGGCGTTTCGTGAGAGCAATACACAAATATGGAAGCTTAAACTACCATGTGTCTGAAATGCCTATGCGTTTCACATTTCCATTGAGTTGCTTTATCTTGAAGAGTTTCCTTATAGAGTTAGCGTAAAATACTCTTGTCATTTACATGGTATTTATGAAGGCACTTAGCTTTTCTCACTGGACACGCGACATCCATTTTTGTTATTCAAAGAGATTCTCACACAAGATGTTCCTACTCTCCCTTCGTAACGGAGAAAACGTGAAAGTTTATATCTAAAAGTCACAAAATAGTTTCTCAAGTGTCTATTGAACTCTAAATAGCCTCCAAAAGGTTGGACTTTTTATGTAGGCACCTTTGTCTTGTATGTTGTCTCTCAAAGGATGAAAATGTGTATTCCTGTTGACAACCATCTATGCACATGGATTTGTTTTGCTATTTAATTATATCTTGTCACTAAAGTTCTCATATTGTTGTAATTGCATGCACTTGCAGTGACACAGTGGAAATTGGATGCCCATTACGGAATTTTATTTTTTTTTTGACCGTTTAGCAATTAACAACTGACCTAAATTGTAACATTCTCATGGTTTTTACCTGAAAATCATTAAAATTTCTATCTGATGTTGTAAAAGGCAATTTGGCTATTGATGTTTGGAACATATGGTTTTCTGATTAATGACCCAGTATTTTAGAAATGAATCGATATCACGAGTCATTTGGATTTTATGCCCTGCTCCTAAGCCTTATGGACTTAAGGCCCACAATACGTGCTTTAAATACTTGATTTTAGCTGTCATTTTCAATTTTTAGATCGTACATTTAGAGAGAGTTCCGCCGGCCCTAATCCTCAACTTTATAATCTTGTCTCTTTTCATTGCTCAATCTCTCTCCTGGTCTCTTGCATTCTCTTTCTCCAGCATACACATTGTTCACCTTACCGAAAATGCTTCATTCCTGGTAGGAAACTGCCACCATTCAACAATCCCTTAATTTTTATTGATCATATATGAGCACTCTGAAAAACAAAGTGGATGAGCGAATAACCAGCCCTCCTAGAACTTGAAATTGGGTAGAAATTCTAAACTTCGTAAAGTTTTGATGTTCTGATCTTGGTGTGTTTGCTCAATATCATGTTTTCTAACTTGCCCCATAAGCTATATTTACTTAAACTTAAACTTAGGCATAGATTTTGATTTTGCAATGGTCCTTTTTAATCCCTCAACGGATCTAACAAATCTAGCATTTTCTAGATATTTGAATCTTCAATCCTTAGATCATTTTCCAGATTTAGGTTCCCCAATCTAACTGGATGCGAGTAAATTTGTTTAATTGTTAAATAAATTTTGTACACCATCAGTTGAATTGAAGTAATACTCTTAATTTCTCTTGTGAAACGTAAATTGTCATTTAGCTTTCATTCTTTGTAAACTATTTATTTTTTACAGCTGTGCTTGTTTTCCTGTATGAGAATATATGGAACAAATCATTAAAACATTTATTGGCTTGTTACTTTATATTTTTATGTTCATCACGTTTACTAAACTTGAAGTCTCCTAGACTCCAGAGTATATGTTCATTGAAATCATTTTTAACAGTCTTATCTTGTGTCCTTTTTGACAAGGCATCTTTCCAGCTATGACAACTTGACATTTTATAAGCATATTTTGTTTAATTTGATGTTGTCTATACATTTATGATGTGTTAATTGTAGGAAGCAATCCAGGTTTGTGGAATTACGAAATTTTAAGTTGCGTATCAGATGATTTTTCATGTGGGATACGTGTATACGCATTCACACTCTTATAAGCACGCATTTATGATTTATATACTTGTTTATAATTGTTAAACACATGTATACGCATTCACACTCTTATAAGCACGCATTTATGATTTATATACTTGTTTATAATTGTTAAACACATGGTTGCGATTGATGGAAGTGAGTAAGGTTAAGACAAGAACATAATTACTGTGTTTTTTCTTTTGGAAAGAAAACAAATTCATCTTCAGAAAATAACCATTTCTTTTTTATCTTTATCTTTTTCTTTGTCCTTGTCTTCACATTTTCACTAAAGCTCATAAAATTAGGCACAGGACACAGGGCATAAATTCTTTCCATTGACTTCTTTTTAGTAAGGTTTCCAGTATTGAATTGTGTGATTGTGTTTTCTATTAAAAAGTGAGTCCTAGTGCACGATTGCTATATGTACATATGCACAGGTTGGTCCATTCACGAATGAATGGAGGGAGAGTAGGAGGACAGTTAGCTTATCGTAAAATTCGTTCTTTGACAGGTTGATGCCGCAGTACTTCAATACCAGAACCATAAACTTGTTCAGCAGTTAGAGGCACAGAAGCAAGAGTTACATGATCTAGAAGCCAAAATCATGGAATTAAAAGACAAACAAGCTTCTTATGACAATATGCTGATTAAAGTGAATCAGCTATGGAATCAGGTAACTCATACACAGGCCCTCTTGTATAATCTCTCTGTTTGACTATAGTTGTGTTATATTATAGGATTTTCATTCTTTAGTGGCTCATTTTATTGACTTTGTGCAGTTAGATGAAGATTTAGTTTTACTTGGAGTGCGAGCTGGGGCAGGCAAAAGTGCTTTACAACACTTAGATCGCATTGATTCTTCTCGAGGTACTTGTGTGTGTATTTTGAGATTACTTTAGTTCAGTTTTGAAGTAATGAACAGGATTAAACTCTTTATGTTATATACTAACGATGCTGGCTGTCTGTAGGTTCAATTCCATCATGTCCTCCGGAGGATATGTTCCTTTGTAGGATACTACAAAAAAATTCCATTCCAAGGGATGGAGCTGATGGATCAATTAATTATATTAAAGAAGCTCTTGCATCACGTCAGGCTTCTACAAGGGAATTGATGAAATTACTGGAAGATACTATTTATGATCAGAGAGCCAAACTTGAGGACATCGCTCAGACTTTGCAGGGAAACCAATCCGCAGAAGGTCAGGAGAGACCTTGCCATGAACTCACATATTTATAGTTAAATGGTATTTTACAAGAAACTGCTTGCAATTTGGAATTGACAGATGCTATCATCCAATTACATAAGCTGGATGATTTAATGAAAGAGGAGGCTGGTCATCTGCACGAGGCCATTGATGTTCTTCATTTGAAGCATAAACAATATGCAGACGAAATTCAGACTTGCATCAATAACCATTCAGTGGATCAATCCGAGATAAAGCGTCTTGCAGGTATTCGTTCCCCCGCCCCTCCCAAATCGACACTCAAGATTTCTGCAAACTAAGTCATACTGGTAGTAGATTTTAGTTCGAAGTGAAGGGTAACTGATATCTAGCTGCATGAATTTATTGTCGGCTTTTATGTGTGTTTATGTAAGTCACAATTTTTGATTGGTTCTGACTGCATATTTTTTCTATTCCCAAAGGTGAGCTGGAAGAAAGCATGGCAGATCTTGAAGAAAGCCGAAGAAAACTGATTAATCTGAAAATGCAGAAAGACGGGGCATCTGGGGTACAGGTTCCCATCCCAGTTCCTGTTTTAGGTGTAGAGAATGGAACTATGTCTCCTGAAAA
Source organism: Fraxinus greggii (assembly GCA_903798315.1). NCBI lineage: Eukaryota > Viridiplantae > Streptophyta > Magnoliopsida > Lamiales > Oleaceae > Fraxinus > Fraxinus greggii. The sequence continues at coordinate 8,062 of CAIGRK010404844.1, read as the reverse complement.
GCCTTCAGATAGGTCAAAACGTTTAAGGGAAGCAAAAGAGTCTATCGAGGAAGTAAAGGTGTTTATTTTTGTCTGGCTCTGCTTAACTCTCTCTCTCCACGGATATTTATAATGTATGTTTTTGCATATATGTATTTTTAAAGTTAAATTCGATGTAGGTACTGGCAGAGGATCGCCTTTCTGAGCTTCAAGAGGCACAGGAGGACAATATGATCTTGTTAAAACAAGTGCAGGATCTTCAGGTTGATTTAAGTTTCTTAGATTAGTATTTGAAACTTCTTTTGACCATTATGTGGCTTAATTTCTGTTGTCAAATTCTGTTATTTGACTTGTAGAATGAACTGAAGGAAGACAAGTATGTATTATCATCTCGTCCTTACACCTTACTGACCGATCAGCTCCAGCACTGGAATGCTGAGGCAGAACGTTATAAAGTGGCGACAGAGTCTTTGCAGGTAAGCTACTTTATATCACATTTTTGTAAGGATTTTCCTAGAATCTGATCTTTACTAAAGTAAAATTTCAGGCTGATAGGTCTTTCATCATACGAAGGGAAAAAGAACTGAATGTAAAAGCAGAGTCTGTAGATGCTGCACGGGACAAACTTGATAAATCTGAGTCAAAGATTGAAGAACTAGAGCATCAACTACAAAAGTGTGTTATTGAGAAAAATGAAGTGGAGATAAAAATGGAAGAAGCTTTGCAAGATTCAGGTCAATATGGCTATGACATAGACTTGTTTATGCAGATATTATTAAGTATGCTACTTCATGATTTGCTTTGCTAAATTTTTATCTTTCTTCAGGGAGAAAAGATGTTAAAGAAGAGTTCAAGGTAATGGCATCGGCTTTATTGAAGGAAATGGGAATGATGGAAAGCCGGGTGAATAGGTGGAAGGGGACAGCTGATGAGGCTAACTCCTTGCGCGAGAAAGCCCAGTCATTGAATTCTTTACTGGATAGAAAGGTTTACTCTTATACCTAAAGCAGGATGCTTTACTTTGCCTGCCTTTTATGAAAACTGCAATTAACTTTTCATCCTTTCGATAGTGAGTATGAACATAGCTTTATGCACATAAAAATGTTTTCACATTCATCTTCAGGTCTTGGGTGCACACAGCCCTTCAATTATTGAACACCATGTAATGATTTTGCCATCTCTAACTCCTTGTTGCCATCACTCATCAGTAGTATATAGTCTACCTTCAGAAACATATATACCATCCACCCCAAAAGAAATAGTAATAAGAAGAAAAGTTTCATTTTACTGTGTGTTTGCTAAAACTTGTCAAAGGGTGGGTAGTGAAGGTTCATGAGCTGTATTGGAACGGCTTTCAACGAGTTCCAATAGTTCAACTGAGTAATTATCATCACATACTTGTCAAGAAGCTGTTAAGTGGTGATTTATCTGTGATTCCCAGTTATCGTAAATAAATTTTTTGAACTAATTGTATTTTCCCGATCATGGTATTAATTTTATTTTCTTATCTTTTCTACCCAATTCAAACCCAAAATTTCTCCAAGGTTGATATATTGACACCATTCTCAGTATATTTAGACCTCTGTGAACCTTTTTATATTTATTTATCTTCATAGTCTATATTTTTAATTTTTCTTTAAGTAATTGATTTTCCTGGAAAACTTCGTTAAATGATTCCTAAGTTTTGTGTTGGCAGACTATTGATCTGAAGGCCTTGGCTGATATATGTGCTCAACAGATCGGAGAGATCAAGTCCTTAAATGAAATTGTATGTTTTGATGCCATAGTCATGATTTTCTATATTCTTGAAATTCATCTCAGAAGAAATATTGCTTGAAATTCTTGAACGGAGCGAAATCATGTTTGTGATTGTGATAGTTGAACTTCTGCAGATTGAGAAAATGCAGAAGGAACAACAAGAGCTTGAGTTTTATTTGGACATGCTGGGTCAACAAATATATGATAATAGGTACGCTATCTATTCCTTCCACGAAATTGATTAATTACATTTAGCAGTTAATTTTAGTGATGTGCACGCTCTTATCTGAAAGAAGGTTGAGAAATTGTCATTTGAATACATCTGAATATGTACATTATACACACACATGCATGTACGTGTACATTTATGATTATTCATATATTGTATATTAAATAAGTACACACAAATGCTCTCTCTCTCTCTCTCTCTGTGTGTGTGTGTGCGCGCGCGTGCGTGAGAGAGAGAGAGAGAGAGATTTATCCATCTAAACATAATACGTTTCAAACTTTTTGCGAGGAAGAGGGGTGATGGAAATTAATGAATCAGAAAGAAGAGCTCAATCTCAAGCTGAAATTTTGAGAAATGCGCTAGACGAACATGGTCTAGAATTGAGAGTGAGAGCAGCTTATGAAGCTGAGGCTGCATACCAGCAGAGGCTTTCTGTTGCAGAAGCAGAAATAGCTGAACTAAGGGCTGAATTAGAAGCTTCTGACAGGTACCTTTTCTGACCCTACTTTGCTTATTTTTGCATGCTTTGGTCATTCCCCACTTCCCTGAAGCACTTCTTCATTTTGTTCAAAATATCTGATGAGCATGTATTACATCCTATTCAAGTCTCCTACTTATTTTTAATTGAACCTAAATATCTAAATCATCACTCCTTGGAACAATTTAAATAATGAAGTACTGCTTTTAGAATGGTGCAGTACATTATATGTTCGTGCTTTATGTTTCTCATCTAGTTTCTATCTGCTTTCTCTATTGAGAATTTTTTTGCACTTAAAATTGTTCCCTAATACTTAACATGCAGGGATGTTTTGGAGCTCAAGGAAGCCATCAATATCAAAGAAGGGGAGTCAGCATTGTATATTTCTGAAATTGAGGTATCCGTTAATAGAATCTTTGAAAACATTTTTGTTCTATACTGGTCAAGCTGTGGAATTTTTGTTACTTCTTGCTCTTTTCCCCCTTTCCTTGCATATCTTGGGTTGTTTATTGTTTGTTCATGAAATACAGACTATTGGTCAAGCTTATGAAGATATGCAGACGCAGAAACAGCACCTGTTGCAGCAAGTTACTGAAAGAGATGATTATAATATCAAGGTTTTAGTTGTGATGGCTTCCCTTTTTTCTCATCTTTAGCGACTTCTTGGTTTTCAAACCACTTATTTTTACTGAGCGAGACAATAGTCTCTGATCTTTTTCTTTCTTCTTTATTTAATTACAGCTGGTTTCTGAGAGCGTAAAAGCAAAACAGTTACAGAACTTATTACTCGTTGAGAATCAGGCTTTAGAAAAGCAACTTGAACAGGGTAATGGATTGCTTGAATCTTTGAAGTCGAGGATTGCCCAAAGTGAAGAGCTGGTAAGTTCCCTTCTTGATAGTCAACAATCATACTAGACCCCTGTTTGACACACATTCTTTCAAAATACATTTTTTTAAAATTCATTTTCAACCACACATTCTTCAATAAAATAATATTTTTCATCTCATCAATAACTTTTCCTTACTTTTTAACCACATATTTCCCATCATATTACTCTTTAAAATACATCATTTCCTCAATAATATCCGACAAACACACCCTAGTTGTGGCTATCCTATCTAAATCAATATATGGCCTTGCAGATGAAACTTTACCAGGTGGAAGCATTAAGTACCATCCAAGAAGACAGGCACCTTGCAATAAAAATAGAAACTGCAAAATGGGAATTAGCAGATGCTGAAAAGGAAAATAAGATGCTGAAATCTGCTGTATCTTCATCAGAAAAGGAATATGAGCAGATCCAGAGGAAAATGAACGATATTCAAATAGAACTGGACAGTGAAAGGTGAACTTTTGATTGGTTTGTTCTGCCTAATAATTTGGAGACCTATTCATTAATTATTAGGGTGATCAGGAATTGGGATGGCATTCTATCATCCCAACTTGGCCTGGACTTAACTAGAAATTCATTTGGCTAAGGCACCCCAGTCTGGACTGTGCTAATATCTCTCTTAGTTTAACCAGTAGAGATGCAAAACTAGTTCTGTTTTAGTGATTTTTTTATTTTTATTACCCAGGACCCCAGGAGTTAAGCATTGAAGTGTAACTACCGTCTACTCCGTCTCTCTTGAATTTGATATGAAGAAAATTTATTGCTGGATTAAATATTTATTAGTTATTCCTCCCTAACCCCCCGCAGCCCAAGGCCAGGCCTGGGCTGCATTTTGGGAGTGGTATCTTTTCCCTTTGGTTTGGGCATGGAGGGGGGTTGCGGTGATTGGTGCCTCCTATGTTAGTTCTGGCCTTTTATGAGCTATTGCACCCCAATAGAACTTTAAAAGATCCTTCCCACCTGTGTAATAGAATACAATTTACTATTTGTAAATTTCCTAATAGGTTATTATTTGAATGTTGTGGGAGTTTGTGTTTGAAGGATGAGTAGGTCTTATGCAGATGTCTAAATTCCATGACGTAATACAGTGTGTTGACGAAGAAACTCTTATGCCTGACATTGTATAACAGAAATGAACGAAAGAAGCTCGATGAAGAACTCATGGAGTTGAATGGAGCCGTAGCTGAGATGACTTCTGAAAGTGGGGAGGCTGCAATTCAGAAACTACAGGATGAAATCAAGAATTGCAAAGCTATTCTCAAGTGTGGGGTGTGTTTTGATCGACCAAAGGAGGTAAATCTATGCATGTCAGTTTACGTAATTCTGGTTCCTTTCGAGAATAAGCATACACATCTAGTTTTCTTCTCTTCTTTCTACCCCTTTTCTGTGTGTTGCGTGCAAATTTAAGTACTCCATTTGTGTCCATCAATAGTCATTGCTAATTAATCAGACTGCTACCCATATTCACTCATAATTTTCTAAATTTCTGTAAAAGCAATCAGCTGTACGTCTTCTGATTGCGAATTTATCAGACTGCTATCTGTATTACTTACAAGTTTCTTGGGCAAGTATTCTACATGTAGATTTCTGTAAAAGCAATCAGCTGTAAATCCGCTGGATCAAGCAACTGATTGCTGCCTCTGCCTCTGCTATTTTTGTTCTTAATTTTGTTGAGTAATGGTTTTCACAGGCTTTATTACGATTTTGGCAGGTTGTAATTACGAAGTGCTACCATCTATTTTGCTATCAGTGCATCCAAAGGAATTTAGAGATTCGCCTCCGCAAGTGCCCGGGTTGTGGAACTCCATTTGGACAAAGCGATGTTCGGTTTGTAAAAATTTAAGTGACCTCAGTTCAGTATAGTTTAGTAATTAAACTAAGTTTGCGGACTAGAGTACTTTTCTTTATTTGACTAGACTACAGTACTCTTTAATTTCTGTTTGTTTGACTAGACTACAGTACTTATAAATTAGCAAAAAATAGAGAAAAAGAAGAAGTATTTTCAAATTCGCTTTTAGTTCATACTGTTATTTACTGTAGCCTTTTTCTTGCTTGAGTGTGTAGACTGTATAGACGTTTGCTCAACTTGAGTGCGAGTCAAATTTTTGTAACTAGAGGCATAAAATGAGTCGTGCTGGTAGTTTGCAACTTCTCAAAAATATAAATTATTTAAGCAAAATTTTGTTTATATTTGAGGGATTGGCAGTGTCTACACTGATATTTTCATAGAATCCAAATGGACCATTAATTATTGAAGTGGATAAGGTCTCAAGTTTTGATTAGGGATAGCGACAGGGAGCGTAATGGTCACGTGCTAACTCTATCCTTGTCCTCCCTTGATATTTCATTAAACAAAACTGTTTTGAAGGCTTTATTTTGCATTTAAGCCCCTACTAGGTCTAAATTAATAGTGAATTAAAATCTCAAGTAATTTATAATTTTTTATTACACATTTTATCAATTTTATATTTTAAAATTTATTAAAAAAATTATTTTAATCTACACTAAACTAGTAGTAAGCACATGTATTGTACGTTTTATGTATTAGATGAATGATATGTGTAATATTTTCTAAATATTAATATTGTTTCTGAAAGTAGTTAAGATAATTAATATTTTTTAGGAATATATATATATATATATTGATTCATGTAAAATTATTAAATCATAATTGCCAAAGTTTAATATAATTGCACATATGTTAATGTTCACTCATCCCTCCTAAAAATAATTATTAAATTTTAGTTTAATAAATAATAAAACACCTAAATAAAAAATCATAAAACCAGAAATGTTAAAAATATAAATTGTCTAGTGAAAAATGAGTCACGGTATTGGAAACATATCCAGCATATAGATCTCCAGCCAAAGATTGCTCCACAAATTCATAAATATGAATAAAAATATCAAACGTATTTGAATAGATATGATGAGACAATAATATTGACGGGCTGCCACCTGCTTAGGACGCCCAAAACTGATGTGTATATAAAATTAAAATGATTTTTGGCAATAAAAAAATCTAAAATAGAAATCACATACAATTAAATTCATGACTTGAAATGCGAACCAAACTTAACTAATCGATAAAAAAATAAAAAAAATCTTCACAACACTTGTCGACTGAAAAGTAGTTTATGTTCGTCATTCAGATGAACATTACTAAAAGAATTAATAAATAAAAATAGAAGAAAAAGAAAAAGAACTACATTAACTTCTTAGCATAATAAAAAATTTCGTGAAAGATCAAAGCAGTTTCAAGCAAATCGATTTCTCCAAAACTCCGATGCCTAACACGAATACATTCACATACATAATCATCATCTAAACTATTCTTTAGTTTTGAGAAGCTCTAGCCACAATAAATTTCTTTCGTTGACAATAATTCTTACCTTTTCGCGCAGATTTTTAGTTATAGATTTTGAACATAAAGTAGAATGAGAAAGGTTAGTTTTTATAGCTAACGGTCTTAAATAGATAAGTTTATTACATACACTCTATAAGGGTCTTAAATAAAGTAAGCATGTATCTCCCCTCTCATTTATTTAAATTAATAATTGTAAAAATGGTCATTTCTCAGTCCATTTCGATTATGAATTGAATTTATTATTTTCAATAGAATTTTGTAGGAATGCAATATTACCTTTTAATATGTAATATTAAGTTTGAAAAAATTTAACTGTATTTAAAAATAAATTTTATATATTAATATTAATATTAATTGATGTAATAAAATATTCATGTTCAAGTTAATTAAATATGCAGTATTATTAAAATTTCTTTTAGTGGTATATAATAATGTTTTTATTAATTATGTACTAATAATTGTAATAATTGTGTTTAGTGGAAATTAATTTGTTTAAAGCAATAATAATTATTATTTATCTTATTAAATGAAATAAATTGAGTCATTTGATAATCCGTAGTTAACATTTGGTGTTCTTATATACTAATAATTAATAATAATTGTGTTTAGTGGAAATTAACTTATTTAATTCTTGAAAGCAATAATAATTATTAATGATTTTTTTTTAAATTACACGTAATAAATTGAATCATTTAATATTCCCTTTTTATCTAAACTTAAATATATTCACATGTAACTGTCAACTAAAAAACTTTTAAATAAGGATAAATAATAAATATAACACATTAATGTGATCTTTCGATTTTATTTTTTTCTTTTTTGTAAATCATGAGGGTATATTGGACATAGAGATAATCAAGTAAATATGTAGGGGTAAAAGTGGTATTCAAAAGCTTCTTCCAATCCCCACTTTTAAGATATTGTAGATGTAGATAGATAGGGGTTAAACATAACATCAATATATTTAAGGTCATGTTTGGTGGAGATTAAAATTAGGTTTTTAGTATATTGTGATAGAATTTTTTGAAATGCTGAAATACTGTGGAATTCATGAAAGATGTGATTAATATTGATTGTTTGACTTTTATTTAGATTAAAATCTGATTTTAATTCGAAACAAACTGCCTAAATATTTTTCTTCTGACCACTAAGGGGCCGATTGGGAGGAATTAAAATTGAAAATATAGTCGTTATTGGGTCCCACTAGTCTAATAAAAGTCAACAATAACGACTAATTTTTCAATTTTGATCCGATTTTAATCTCTACCGAACACGCCCTAAGTAATAATTACAATTAAAAGCAATTGAATATTAACAAAAGAACATATCGAAGCATGCCTCATATCCGACTGCTCCTT
>CAIGRK010404814.1:0-26355 GCA_903798315.1 Fraxinus greggii | reverse complement strand
AAAAAAAAAAAAAAAAAAAATTTTAATCCCTACGTGTCATTCCCGTCTGCTTCTTCACCTTCCTTTTTCATACTTGAACATATCCAAATAGTTAACTAACTATTCAAATCTTCATATCACCTTTCTCGCTACATCAGTCAAAACAATGACGACGAATATACAACAATATATCCCCCAAAACTTACTAAATTCACATAAAAATTGAAATACTTGAATATGAAATCTAAACACCATGCAAATTATACCAATGTCATGTAGAAGAGCAGCTAACTCCACCTGAAAATAAAGATAAAATTTCAATTCATACATTATAAAGACAGGAAGAATAGTAAATCCACAATATCTTCTTCTATGGCATAAAGAGCACTATAGTACACATACATAAGCGAGTAGGCCTCTGCATATGAATTTTTTTTTTTTTTTGAAATTATATGAATAAATTTCTTATTGCAATGGTGCTTGATTCATTCAAAAACTCCATTTTATGTGACTGTATACAAAATTATGACTAAAACCAAAAAAGATAATAGTTAATACATCTATAGAATCACAGGCAACAAGTATAAATGAAAATCTCCGAATTAACGTGTAACTAATTATTCCCAGTCCACCGCAATGTACAAAAGGTAAAGAAGGAAACATAATACTGAAGGTGTTGTTTATTCTGCTGCAGAGACTGCAACATCAAAATGAAGACAAAACCATGCCGCAAACATAGTAAATTTTACATCTTTTTCATTTTTGTTATCCAAAAAAATTTATAAAAACTGATTTAATATCAGACAGGTTTATATCATCATCAGTATTCTGTATTCAGATTCTATATGAAAAAATTAAAAAGCGAATCACTAAAAAGGGAAAAGTCTAACAGTGGCGTACAATGAGCATAGAATCGGAGGAAGAGGAGATGCCCTCTTCAAGGGCAAGAGAGAGAGCCAAGTCTCTCACTCTGAACGCGTGGGCAGCATCGTGGGATGCATCGTTCCCTTTCATCGCCGATTCCACCAATTTCTCAGCCGCCATTACTATCTCACTCTTCGCCATCTCTCCCTCTCTCCAACTGATTGACGACTGGTGACAGAGGACTCTGTTTCTGGGTCTCAAACAAGTCTTAGTTGGTGGCTCCGTGCTTGTTTTGGCAACCTCTGTAAACAGTCGAGGCTTCCACAAGTTGCGCGTGGACGAAATCGATAAATGCGACATATAAAAATACTCTTTGACACTGTTCCTACCATTATTAACTTTTTATTATATTGAAACCAATATTTATTTAGATGTCCTTTGGGCACAATTCTCAATGGATCTAAACATTAATTTGGACCTTTGAATTGATTCGATATCACGATGTGTTTGAACCATATTATTTTTGAAATAATGTATTTTAAAATAATAAATTGATGGAGAATATATGGTTAAAAAAGAAGGAAAAATTATTAATGTGATAGAAGATATTATTTTATTGAAAAACGTGTGATTGAAAATAAGTTAAAGAATGAGGATGAAAAATTTAACGTTGCTCAAACAAGGGCTAAACAAATTTTTTGAAATATCCATCTCTTATATACAATGAAATAACTCAAAAATATGAGATTGGCCACCTCAAATATGAGATTGGGCAGCTTAAACAAGTCACTATTTTGCGGGGCAGTGGGTGGATAAAATCTTATATCGAATAAAGATGGAAATGTAGACCGATTTATAAGGATTTGAACTACTCATCTTAATAAGGTTAACATTTTAAGATGGAACCATAAGTTTCAGTTTGGTAAGGTCCCAAAATTTTATAGTATATAATCATTTATTGGCAAGGATTTTGATTTAAGCATATTTTGATTTTATTGAAATGTTGAGTACTAAAATGAAATAGTATTAAACTCAATTTTATTTTGACCAAATAATTAGATTTTGATTGAGAGAGTATAAGTATCAATATTGAACTCATCGTGTATATTTTAATTAACTAGAAGTCTTTGATTCAAGAAAAAGTTGTTTTGGATAAAATCATATTATGTTAAATCCGATTAAAAGAATATATGCTTAAACGAAATTTAAATGAATTTGAAATATATTCTAAAATCCGATTTGCTATCTAGCTACGATAATTATGAGTCTGATTAGGATAAATGTTAATTGAAATTTTTATTTGATTTTGATAATGATAATCTTTTTATGATTTGAATAGAATTTAACTGTAATCTTAGCCCCTATTTGAGACCAAGTTTTTTTTACCTCATTTTAATGAAAATTCCAACTGTTACATGTAGCAGCAGACACTACGTTTGACTGCACCATCTCACAGTAGGACCCGTGTGTTGGAAAAAAAGGTCAAAAAATTAATTCTTATGTTCAAATAATGGGAAACAAACGGGGTGTTAATTTGATAAAATTTAATAGTAATCATAAATTCTATTATTTGAAACAAATTTTTATCCAAATTTCTTGTATTACACATTTTTCTCAATTATAATTGCATACAAACTCAATTGAGGATTTCAAATATAAATAATACAAGAATTCATATTATTTCACCACAAAAAAATAAAGAGAGATCGTAGAGAGAGAAAGAATTAGAGGAAAAGTATAGAAAAATAATAGTATATTGTTTAACGTATAACATTTTATTCTTTTCAACGTTTCAAAATCAAGGTAAGATAATTTTGTGTAAGTTGTTTATTTTCGTATATTTTTATATTCAATTAAATATGCATAAATTGCCAGTGGACATTCGGGTTCGACCTAACGAAATGTGAACTCTACTGAATTTTTTATAATGAAATGTAAAATCATCTGATAATTCAAAATATTACTGATGAGTATCTCGCTTGATTATCGATATACTCCATAAGAAATGTGGTATGAAGTGTCTATTTTATTATTTTATAATTGTCTATGAAAACTGCGCGTATCTTACTTGATATTTTTAAATACTCACTCTTACAATAATTTTTCGGGATAGTTCGACTCAATTGAAACTGTGACGAAATGGTGATGCGGACTGTAAAGAGAATTTGAAAAAAAATAAAATTGTTATATTTCTATCATTAATTGATTAATTAGTTTATTTATGTTCAAGTAGGTGTATATTTAAATAGTAGTTGAATATGTTTATTTTGAATAATACAATTTCAATTGTTTAGTTTAACTTCGTGGATATACAATATTTTTATTCAATAAATAAATTTTTATCATTCCACTTTTAATACAAACAAAAGTAAATTTTTTGTAACACTTCAAAATTTATGAAAATTTGGGATGTTAAGGTATGGAATCCTACCTTTATGTAGACCTTTTTTTTTTATTATTAATTTCAAATAAATGAGTTTTAATATGAATTTGCCAATTACAAAAATAAAAATACAGTATTTTTCATAAATAATAGGAGTCCAAGGATAACGTAAAATTTTTAAAGTTTTAAACTATTCCAAATTTAAGAAAATTATATTTTTAGAAATTCCTATTCTGAGAAAATCTTATTTTAAGAAATTTCTAATAAAAAAATAAAAGTACAGTACTTTTCATAAATAATAGGAGACTAAGGACAAAATTTTAAACATGTAATGAGATAAAGAATCTCTTGCACGCGACGCTTATTACTCGATAGGGACCCAGCACCGGACGAGGGGGCAACCGTCCGTGCTGGAACCGTCGGAGTCCTCAATATCGTCGACGTCGTCGGGTCATTGTGCAGTTCCATTGTAAAGAGAACATAAAAGATGGGGGGAAGAAGAAGACATTGTTTCCAGGTAATGTGGGCCGGTTTTTATTTTCCATTTTCAGTTTTAGCCCATTTATTTTGGGTTGAGATAATTTGGCCTTTTTTTAAATATGAAATTGCATTCATAATGCCTTGAAATTGGTTCAGAAGCAATGTTTGGATTGATTAAAAAATATTAACAATTTGAGCAGTGAAAAATAAGAGAGATAAGATGGCAAACATAGATTTTTGTTTGTTTGTTTTTTGAGAAATTCACATATTTGAATAAGTTAACGATTAATCTAATAATCATTGTATTATTTTTGTAACGAGTCTGAAATGTCACATGTTTAATTCGCATCCCATGCGAAATATATTGTTAAACTTTTATTTTATTTTTTTTGTCTTCTTCATGATTTTCAAATGGAGCAGTTTAAGATTTTCATTAATCCAAACGAGTATTAAGATACGGCAACTGGTCTATAAAAAAATATTTATTTTAAAATTATTTTTTTACTTGAATAAAATTTCTTATAAGTAAAAAATTTTAAGCTTAGTCTTAGTTTTAATATTATTTAATTAAATATTAATAAACGATCTCGTTCTTACGATCGCTAATTGTGGACGTTCGATGATTAACTTTCGTCCGGACTGAACTTCTGTTCTGAGTCCGCCACCGCTACCTGACCGCTCTCCAATTGATCATAGGTATGATGTTATATTTTTAGCATGATTATGAGTAATCTTGTTTCATGTTATGAAATGTATAAGCATGTTTGTCAACAAGTACAAAGATAATTTTGCTTGATTTGATGAAAAAATGCAACTGCCTTTTTATAGCCGGGTAGAGTTTTGCTAAAAACCTGTTGAGGCCCTTTGCAATTAATTCTTGTATGGCTCAACTAAAAAATCTGATTAAAATTTAAATCGGAATTAGCAATTAATTTTAATCACAAATTTTATGGGGTCCACAATTTTTTTAAATACATATTTTATTAAATTTTATCAAAATATATTAAGTCATTATTTGGTTCAACTAAAAAGTTATATTGAAATTTAAGTAAGAATTAATAATTGATTTTAATAACATATTTTATGAGACTCGTAATTATTCAATTACTCATTCTATCAATTTTTATCAAAATCTATTAAAATTTTAACTTTTATCTAAGTTGAACAAAATTAAAAATTTAATTTTTATCCAAATCATGAGATATATGTTTTGTCCTAACAGAAATTTAGTTATGACAAATAATAAAGCAACCATCCATGTTGTTTCAGGCAAAGACCATTTCACCCTTGTTCAAATATCAAGTTAAAATATTTTAATGGCACTCACAATGCACTTCTGTTACACCAAATATCACACGATGCCCTTGCGTTGGTTTGGATGAAAATTATTTTTTTAGTCAAAATTTATTAATATAATTAAAAAATTGTGGATTCTATAAAATGTATAATTAAAATTAAGTATTGATTTTAACTTAAATTTTCATTCAATTTTTTAATTGAATCAAACAGGGTAGATGTTTAGGTAATTTATTGGCAAGTGCATGTTAAGGCGATTTATCGACAGGGGTAAAAATGTATTTAAGTACACCAAGGAAAGGATACAATTGGTCACTCAAGGTAGCGTGCAGAATGGGTTGTTAGCCTCGTGCTAGCATGCATTAAACGAGGGAAAAAACAACACAAAACCTTACCTATTCGACATGCTGTCGAAAATCTCCCACCTTTTGGAAATAGCAGAAAATGTCTTTATTTGAAACTTTTAGTGCGGAATACCTTCCGACGTCCTATTTCATCAATTCAGTCATTAAATTCTAATAAATAGGGGAAAATGAAAAAAAAATAAAAATGAAAGGACAAAAACTTCACCACCCATTAGACATGGTACGTAAAACCCCCAACTATTGAAATTGACAAAAAAGAAGAAAAAGTAGTCTCAATTTTTTTTCAAATAAGTGTAAGTAAATCCAAAATAAATAATTAAAAAATTAAAATAACAAAATCACCCAAAAAAAAAAAAACACCCCACCCCACCCCATACTTTATCTTCTTCCTCAACAAAACGAGTGTTATTAAAACTGCCCGACTTGACCGATTGACCCGATAAACTGGTGACTCGGACCCTAGTCCAGGTCGGGCAAGTTCATACTATGTAAATGCAAGTTGCCCAGTCAAAAATCGGATTTGACATGGACAATTGGCCGGTTTTATTTAATTATTAGTCCAGTTCGGCCCGATTGATATTTTAACCAAATTTCAAAACTTTTCTCCATTGAAATTTTAGGGAACTAAAAATTTGAACACTTGACCTCAAACTAACTAAAATGTAACCTTACTACCAAAGCAAACAACACTTTGTTATCCTTTTGTGTAATAAACCATATCTAACAGATGAATAATTTGTTGTTCTGAAAATATTTTTAATAAAATTAGTCCAATATTTTCATTCGTTTTAAAATATCAAATAATTAAATTATATACTTATTTTGTTTGAAAATTTTAATTTTAACTAAAATAAATTGAATAGATAATACACGTAAATTATTGATCAATAACTAATAAATGATTTGTACATCACAAAAAGGGAAAATATAATATACAAAATTATAAAATCAAAATGTAACCATTATCACTAATAAATGAGTTCAAAAAATCATTAATTTAAAGGTATAAAAATAATTAATAACAAATAACTTGAAAATTTTAATTGTCTCAAGTAAAAATTTAAAAAAAATACTTAAAAATTTTTTTTTTTGAAGTAATGACCAATCAGTCCGACCAATAACCCGATGACCCAGTACCTTGACCAAGTCAATGTCCGGGTCAGGTCTAATAACTATAAGTCTACGGCGTCAGTCAAATAAATCGTTTAAATTCTACGGTTCAGATTTATCACAAGATTGGACGCTTCAGATTGTTCATCGATTCAACGACTAAAATTGATTCTTTTTTCATATAAAAACCAAAATTATGCCATTTTTGAAGTTTTACTTTTGCGAAAACCATTTGAATTCTCTCAATTATTCCAATCTTCAAAAATTTTCCAGCATCTTCTTGTCCTCTGGCGAGGGTTCTTAGATCATGTTCCTTCTTAGGTATTTTCTTTTAAAATCCTTTTCACAATCTTTCATTAATTTTTGTAATTTGTTATCACTTCCTACGATTTTTAATGGATTCCGAGGCATCGAGGACGGTTACGGTAGGTGTCTGGGAGGTCAAAAAAGTGGTAGAGGAACCCATAGACTACGAGGCGAGTTGGGGCTACCAAAATTCCTTCATCCACGACCTCCACAAAACTAGCCAAATTTAGGCAAAAATATTGCATCCCCCACTACGTTGAAATGTTAGTTCCTAAAGCCCATGAACGTGCCGGCTTTCCAAGGCCAAATTACGTGACAATCAGTGAATTTTTGCTTAAAGTAGGAGTGTGTCTGCATCTGTACCCCTTTTCTAGGACGGCGCTGAGGAACTTCATGTTGTCTCCAACCCAAATTTTACCAAATGGGTGGAGTCAACTTGTTGGAGCCTACTTCCTTTGGAAGAAGTGTCCTTAGGCGATGACATGCACCTGCTTGTTTTCCAAACTATCTTCCAAGTCCGGGTAGTAGGGAAAGATGACTCCAAGGGGTGGTACTACCTCACCACTTGGAGGGCTCATGCTCCCTTTGTCGTGGGTCTTCCTTCCTCCATCAAGGGCTGGAAGGAGTCCTGGTTTTGGGTTAGGGGTAGATGGCAGATGGTGGAGGGAGACACTATCCCAGCCTACACAGTACCGACCCAGTACTATGAAGCACGTGAGTGCCTCGCTTTACATAGTTTTAATTTTCTGTTTATGCCTTATACTGATCTCTCTTTTTGCAGATTCTGGTTCGCGCTTCGAGCTTCACTAGGTGGAGTGGGATATGATCAAGGACATTTACAAGCGTTCATTGAAGCTTCGAAGCTTTGATCACTTAATCGACAGAAGCAGATACTTCATAGATTTTGGATTGATGGCCTCACGGGGTAATCTACTATGTTGTTTTCATTTCCTTTCATGCTGTATGCTTCTAACCTTCTGCCTTTTTTTTTATTGTAGATAAATTCACAAAGAAGAAGTACCCCGCTCCAGACATGGCCACCATCTTGAAGGCCACAGCTCCAACTGGTGCCAAAGTCCTCCTTCTCTGGGGTAAACAAGTGAGTGACAAGTTGGAGCGCCTCAGCAAGGATCATATTGAAAAGGGGCTGACGAGGCTGCTCTAAAAAGGGGCCCGGATCGAAGGAGCCCCGAAGAAAATGAGGCTATTTCATAGCAGTGGGGCTCCTGTGAAGTTTGGCATCGCCGTATCCCACCCCTCCAAAGATGCTCCACCACCGCCTAAGCTAATGGAGTCAGCGATGAAGGCAGTAAAGGTGGAGAAAGTGAGGAGAGCTAATGAGGAGACGGAAAGAGAGGAAACTCAAGCCTTGGAGGCCTAAAAGAAAACGGAGAGGATTCCGGGGAAGTTCGGGAGATTTTGGCAAGGCAAGATGGTAAGATTGCTCCTGTAATAATTAAGATGCTGCCACCATCGGTCAGAGGTGCCACTGAGAACTTCCACAAGTTCTGGATGGAGCAGTGGTAGATGCATGTGTCCACCTGTTGTGGTGGACCTAACGGCGGCACGGGTAAGCCAAAGTGTTAGGGCCTTCAGAGTGGCCCTAAAGTGTTAAGTAGCTTTGGCTGACATTCAATCGAGGAACAAGGCCTCGTTGGACAAGTTGGCTACCACAGAGTAACAAATAAAGAAAATAAATTCTGATGCTGAGCTGTTGAGGACCCGGCGAGCTGAAACAAGGCTAAACTGACTTTAGCCATGGCTGAGATGGAGGACTTGAGGAAGGAGGTCCACGAATCTCAATGTGAAGTAGCCTCTTTGACCAAGAAGGTTAAGACTTCGAATAATCATCAAAAACTTACTGCTAAGGTTCTGGAGAAAGAAAACTTGGAACTCACCAGGTGCAGAGATGTGAACCAGTTCATGGAGAGCCAAATCAAATATTATGTGGATGAGGCTAAAAGAGCTGAAGCTGAGGCTTAACACGTGGGGTAAGCGATAGTAAAGAACTGCATAGCCAACTTCCATCTGACTGAAGAGTACCAGCGGTTCACCACCTATTGGCGAAGGTTCACCCATGCCGAGGTAAGTGTGGAAGAGCTTTACCTTGAACTCGTCTCATCTGAATTGAGGGCGAAGTTCACGGATGAAGTGCCTCACACCCCTCGCCTAGAAAGCTACTGAAGAGGGGATTGATCAAGATGAAGCTCTTGCTGAAGAAGCTCCAGATCACGTGGCAACTGATGCACCTACCAGTAAGGTGTTGACTTCCCAGCCACCTCAACAGTAGTGTCGTTTAGATAAATATTTTGTAAATGCTGAGGCTCCCAAGTGTACTCAACTTTTCTTAAATGAATGAAGCTTTTACAAGTAATTGGTCTCCTTGTTATTTCACTATTTTACAAGTAAGACGGCTTCAACAAACAATTAAACAACTTGAATGAACCACTTAAGTAACAATTTAACTATCTGCTTGTCAATTATTTCAGCATACTTCCCTCTGAAATTATAATCTGAACAAGTTTACCTCATATTTTGGTAACTTAATTAAAGGATTTTAACTCGATGTTTTTGGGTATTCTTCGATAACGTTTAGCCTCATCAAGGAAGACTTACGATATATGCCTCGAAGTTCAAACGAGGTGATCCCTTTAGGGATCCGATCCTCTCCTTCGAGATGCCCACACCTCCTTACATGGTGAATGGTTCACCCATGTAAGGGCTTCTTCCTTGATGTTCAGCTTCATCAAGGTGAGGCTTGTGATGTACGTCTAGGAGTTCAAACGAGGTAATCCCTTTAGGAATCCGATCCTCTCATCCGAGGTACCCACGCTTCCTGACATGGTGGATTGTTCATCTGTGTAAGGGCCTCTCCCTTGACGTTCAGCTTCGTCAAGGTGAGGCTTGTGATATATGCCTCGGAGTTCAAACAAGGCGATCCCTTTAGGGATCTAATCCTCTCCTCTTAGGTGCCCACGCTTCATTACATGATGGATGATTCATCCATGTAAAGGCTTCTCCCTTGACATTCAGCTTCGTCAAGGTGAGGCTTGTGATGTACACCTCGAAGTTCAAATGAGGTAATCTCTTTAGGGATTTGATGCCCTCCTCCAAGGCACCCACACTTCCTTACATGGTGGATGATTGATCCATGTAAGGGCTTCTTCGTTAATGTTCAGCTTCGTCAATGTGAGGCTTGTGATGTACGCCTCGGAGTTCAAATGAAGTGATCCCTTTAGGGTTCTGATCCTCTCCTTCGAGGTACCCATGCTTTTAAACGAACATTGTTCCTTAGCTTTTCATGTAAAGTGTTTATTTATTTACAAGGATTGGGAAGAATCTTCCAACTATTCAATACATTCATTGGTAGGACATTCTTAGATGCTCAGTGTTCCATAGGTGAAACTTTACCGTTCCATCCATGTCTTCAATTCAATACGTGCCGGTTGGAGTTCTTCTTTGATATGGAATGAACCTTCCCAATTTGGGCCCTGGGTACCTACTCCTGGTTGTTTGAAGGGCAACAACACTCTCCGAAGCGCTAACTCATTCATCCGGAAGGACCTCTTCTTGAGTCTAGCATTGTAGTATCGGGCCATCTTCCTTTGATATGCAGCCAGCTTCAATTGAGAGTCATCTCTTTTTTCCTCAAGGAAACCGAGCTCACACCTCTTGAGCTCGTCATTCGATATCTCGCTAAAATGCAATCTTTGTGGTGAGGGTAATCCAACCTCTACAGGGCTCATGGCATCGGCACCATAAGCCATTGAGAAGGGAGTTTCTCCAGTTGGGGTCGTGCTTGTAGTTCAGATTGCCCATAACAACTATTGCAGTTCATCAACCCAGGCTCCTTTGGTCGTGTCGAGCTTCCTTTTCAAAGTATGTTTTATGGTTTTATTCACATATTCGACTTGTCCATTGGCCTGGGGAGGTTGAGGAGTGGAGAAGTTCTTCTTAATCTCGAGTTCCTCACAAAGGTCCCTGACCTTCTTGTTATCAAATTACTTCTCGATGTCTGACACAATTGAATGGGGAATTCCAAACTGACATATAATATTCTTCTTCAAAAATTTGGAAGTGTTAGCTTCCGTGATCTTCACCAGAGGATCGACTTCAACCTATTTCGTGAAGTGGTCTATTGCAACAATAGTAAGTTAGCACTTCCTCTGCCCCTGGGCATAGGGCCTATAAGGTCCACCCACACTTGGAAAAGGCCAGGGCCTGGATAGTGTAATAAGCTCTATTGACGGTTGTCTTTGAATAGGGGAAAAGCGTTGGCATTTATCGCATTTTCGTACAAATTGAATTGCATCCTTTTTCAAGGTTAGCCAATAGTATCCTTACCTAAATGGTTTTTGTGCCAACGCTAGTCCTCCCGAGTGGTTTCCACAAATGCTTTTGTGAATTTCGCGGAGTATATAGGTTGCTTCTTCACCCCCAACACATCGAAGGAGAAGAGAGGAAAACCCTCGCTTATATAAGACATCATCTACGAAAATGAAATGACCAGACATTTTTCTTAACTTATGAGCCTCCTCTTTGTTGTCAGGAAGGATCTGGTCTTTGAGATAGGCCACAATAGGTTGCATCCAGGTAGGAATTCCTTCCACCCACACCACCTCCTTCGTGGGGATGGAAGGCCTTAGGAGGTGCTCAATTGGCACAATTGTCAATAACTCAGTCTTTGCTACTAGCTAACTTTGATAGAGCATCGACGTGGGTGTTCTCAAAGCGTGGTATCTGAGCTCAAAGCATGGAAGTAGGTCCATCTCTCTTGCTAATCTGAGGCCGGCAAGCAGCGCTTCGTACTCGGCCGCATTGTTTATGGCCTTGGATTCGAACCATATCGTACTATTCAATTTATGATCTTTGGTGCTTACTAAGACAACACTAGCTCCCGAGCCCGTATCCCTAGCTGACCAATAGATTCCACGTGGGGGGCTCAACAAGCTCCGCAACTTCTTCCATCTTGGGGACACTGGGAAACTCTACCACAAAATCCGCTAGGGCTTGGCCTTTGATGGCCGCTCTAGCTTTGAAAAGGACGTCGAACTCGGTTAACTCCACCGCCCATTTCAATAGTCTCCCCGAGGCATCTAGCTTTTGAAGCACTTGTTGAAGCGGAAAGTTAGTCAACACATCTATCATATGGGCTTGGATATAAGGCCTCAATTTTCTTGATGCGGTGATCAACGCCAAGGTTAACTTTTCCATATCTGGGTATCGGGAGGCGCTAGCAGTGCCTTACTAATGTAGTAAACTGGCAGTTGGATTGTGCCTTCTTCCCTTACAAGTTCGACACTGATGGCTTCATTTGAGACAACCAAGTAGAGTTGTAGAGCCTCTTCGGGCTTGAGTTTTGAGAGGAGGGTGAGCCTGTTCTAAGTACTTTTTCAACTCTTGGAAGGCCTCTTCACACTCCTCGCTCCATTAGAATTTTTTCCCGCCTTTTAGGCTCGTGAAGAACAGGAGACATTTGTTGGTGGCTTTTCAGATGAAGCGACTTAGAGCGGCCATGCGCCCGGTTAGACTTTGCACTTCTTTCAGTTTTTTAGGAGACTTCATTTCGTACGGTGCACATATTTTCTCCGGGTTTGCCTCTATATCTCTCTCCTTGACCATGTACCCCATGAACTTGTCTTATGCGATAGACCTCTAGGGCCTAGCTTCATGTTCATACTCCGGGCGAAAATTATTCTCCTATTGAATGGGGCATCGGTGGGGCGGCAAAATGCATAATTGGAGGAGATGTCAACTTCAACTTCTCTTTCGAGGGGACTGTTTTCTTTGGTATGCCTAGGAGGATGTACTATCGACTTTGCACTTTATCCCCTTGCTGGTAATGTTGTTGGGGGTGCCAAGGGAGGGATCGGGTGCCCTCATTGGCTTTGCATCTGCCTCAATAGCTCCTGCATGGCTATGTTTTTGTTGGTAATACGGGTTGTCATGGTGGACATTTCCTTGGTGAGTTGAGTTGCCATCCTCATACCATCTCGTCTATGATGGGGGCTTCATGTTGTTCCTTTTCAAGAACAAATCATTTTTCAAGGGGGATGTCTAAACTATTTTCTTAAAATGCTTTTTCCACGGGGTTGCTCACAGTTATAATGTGATTTCCCACAGACGGCGACAATCTGTTGATCTCAAAATATGCTGCCAACAGATACCGGACCCACTCATGCATATATAAGGTATATCCAACACGTAAAAATTGATCAGCGGTCGAGATCACTCCAAAATTGGACGTGAAAGAAGCTCAACGACACGAGACGTTTCCGCTCGGGTTCCAACCAGATATCCGGGATATGATTGTATAATAATAACCAATCGCTCTGGACTCGGATTAAAAATTGTGAATCAATATAAGAGAGTAAACAAGTTGCTCCAAGTATCTAAAGTTGCATTAGTCTTCAATTGTTACATGATAGGGGTATTTATAGTGTTACAAACAGAATGATGACCCTTAGATGAAATTGCACGTGGTATCATCTCATCGGCTAACATATCAAGTCCTAGCCATAACATTGACTTTCCTAGCTTTGCAAAGCATTTAATACTCTTTGCATCCTATTGACAAGATAAGATACAAATACAACTTTTACAAATGTTACATCAATCATTCAAATAAGATTTCTATAATAAATTCAAGATTCTGTACATGGGCCGTCACTAGCAGGGGCGGAACCTTGGACTTGGGCGTCTTCGGTATGTCCACCTCTGCTTAGTAAGGGCCTCAAAAATTACCATGAGGGCCTCGTCTTCTATAGCTGACGGATCGGCAGGAGTGGTTCCATAACTCCACTAAGTCGGGCACGTGGCAAATGCTAGTTAGCAAGTCATAACGTATAACGTGGAAAAAAAGAAGAAATTCAGTTATTATAATTTTTCTTTCACCTTCATGTTATCTATTTGTGCATCATTATGTATAAAATGATGTACAAATAATATTGCTCTAAAATTTAAATGATTTTCTTCTCTCTTTTTTTTTCCATATTTATTCTCTCTTTCTTTGTCTTTCAAACTATTTTTTTTTTCTTTCTTCATGCATCAATCAGTAAAAGAAAATGCTTGTTGTACTATCATTATATAAGTAATCTTTTACAAATCAATAAGTTGTCAAAAAGAAAATGGAGATTTTTTTTAATTGGTTGATGAGACTTTTACCCAATCGAATCTCATCGAATCATCTATTATGAAATAAATTTGTAAACTGTGATTTGTATGAAGCAAAATTGTACTTTTTAACTATGTATCCTCATTTTTTCACTCTCACCATCAATTCCACAAATAAAGTTGGCCAACAAGCAAAGCTCTCTATTTTGTTGGCCCATTTCAGCCCAATTGTTCATTCTCGTGAGGCCGTGACCATTCAAAATTGCCTGTACTATTCAGTTCTATGATTTACTTATAATACCTTTAGTGCAGAGATGGCAGCGGGGCGGGGCATAAAATCTTTAGTGTAGAGACAACATCGAGCTTTTTTTGGGCGGGGGTACCACTCCCGCGTCCAGCCCGCTTTGGATGGGACGGGTGTGGGGCGCGGGCCTGCCCTGTTTTTTTTCAAAAGTTTTCGTTAAAAATTCAAATTCAAAATTTTAAAATCCAAAGTAAATGATGTTCAAACTAACTACGTCAATATCCAAAGCAAGCACTGGAAATAAATAATGTCCAAAATTAAACATTTGCAAGTATAATTATATTATAACTAAATTTCATTGAATTAATTATTTTGTTATTCTTCACAGGGCAGGTTGGGGGTGGGGGCATCTCTGCCCCACCCCTACCTGAGACCCGAGATGGGGCGGCAATCCCCTCCCTGCCCAGCCAACCCGTCGGGGACAGGTTTTTTTGCCCCATTCATGGCAAGACTGGGCGAGCGGGTTTTTTCTTGTCATCACTAGGTTCAACTCTAATTTTTTTCTTTATTTTCTAATTAAAATTAAGTTTTTACTTATTTATCCTTGAGTTGATTTCATAAATGTTAGTGAAGCGTGTGCAAAATTTCAAATTGGTGCTTAAAGTATATTTTTCACTTATTTTGTCACTGAAGTTGATTAATGTTACATTGCAGATCATTCACATCGCAGATCATCCTATCCATGGACGCCCATAAAAAAATGATATGTGCAAATTGTCATTGATCGATGTCGTCAAATATAAAATTGAAATAAAATAATAAATTGCGTGTTCAAATTGAAATAAATCAAAGTTTATTGACTAGCATGAAATAAACTTATAAGTTAGGTGACATCCAATGTTATTTTCTCAGCATGCCTCTACAAAGCGCGGGAAAACTTCTTCATCCCTCACACCTCCAACTCCGAGTCCAGCCTGCCTTTGTTAACTCTCTATCTACCCAAAATCCCCTGTCACTCTCTCTTTACAACCTTATACACATATACGAACTCTCTCTTGCCCCCTATTCGTGTAAAAATTTACATTTATTCATCCAATTCACCTCTGTAATTATCTGAATCTAACGTGAAAAGATGAGCGGAACTGATAATTTGAGGAGGGATCGGCGAGATACTCGGATTTCAAAGAAGCAGAAGCTATTCTGAGCGCCGGAGTATAAGAAAAATCAATCAAAGTGTAAAAACCAGAGAGAAGAATCAAGCCGGGAGAAATTGCTTCACTCTATATTCATTGAGTCAAAAATACAAACAGGTGGTGAGCCTTTATAGAATTGTCAGGGAAGAATAAAAAAATCTGTAACAAACTCTATACAAGCTGTACAAAATCGTATAACCAAAAATATTCTTCCACCCATAACTAAATTGGAGCCTATTATATAGATATTCTTTCAGCTGTCTTCCTTAGATTCTTCTAGAATTTATGCGCCTTGCTGGCATATCTGATCGTGAAACAATTGTTGAGTTTTTTGACTTTGCTGGCAATGAGCATTGTTGTCATATCTCAACAGCCCTTGGTTAAGTGAGAATAGAAACATGCAGAGGCCAAAGACTTTGTCAAAATATCTACAATCTGTCAAAATATCTACAATCTGTGCACCATCGCTTACATGTTCAGTAGCATTACTCCCTTCTTGAATCTTGTCAATAATCAAATAACAATCAAGCTCAATATGCTTGGTTCTTTCATAAAAAACTGGATTGGCGGCTACATGTAGGACAACTTGATTATCAAAAGCTAATGATGCTGCTTGGAAATGATCAATCCGTAAATCATGAAATATTTACCCAAGTCAACTTAACTCATAACAAACACTTGACATAGCCCTATACTCAGCTTCTGCAAAGATTTAGAGATAGTATTTTGCTTCTTGGACTTCCAAGAAATTAGAGAGGACCCAAGAAAAATACAATAAACCGTGATAGATTTTATAGTGTCTGAACATGTCCCCAATCCAAGTCACGATAAGATCTGAGTTGTAAATTAGATGCATAGGAATAAAGCAAACACCGTCTAGGAGCTCGTTTAATATATTTCAACACCTTATGAGTTGCATTTAAGTGTGGGATTCTAGGAGCTTGCATATACTGCACTTAGGCAAGGTCCAGTCTGGTTATTGTTAAGTAAAGAAGTCTCCGAATGAGTCTCCTATACATAGAAGGATCAGAAAGTAATTCACCTTGATTTTTGTAGAGTTTGAAGTGTTGATCTAATGGTATCTTGGTTGGCACTGCTCCAATAGTCCCATTATCAGCAAGAATATCCAGAGCATATTTCACTTGTCAAATAATCCCCTTTTCTGATCGTGCCACTTTTATCCCAATAAAATACTTCAATACACCTAGATCTTTGATCTTGAACTTGGCATCAAGAGATGACTTGAGATATTCAATAACCTGCATACTATTTCCTGCTATTATAATGTTGTCAAGATAGACTAATATGGCTGTGAAAGAATCTTTGGTGGACCTTATAAATAAACTATAATCAGCTTTGGATTGTTGAAAACCTTGTTAAATGATAAATGAGGACATTTAAGAGTGCCATTGCCTAGAGGCCTGCTTCAACCTGTATAAACTCTTGCGAAGTTTACAAACTTTTGATTCACCATCCTTGGGAATATCCAGGCGATAGTTGCATGTACACTTCCTCATCTAGGTCTCCATGTAGAAATGCATTATTTACATCCAACCCGTGCATAAACCAACCCTTAATTTTAGCAACAGACAATAAAGTTCTCACATTAACTAGTTTAGCCACAGGTAAGAATGTTTCATGGTAGTCTAACCCTTCTTGTAGTGGATATTCTTTGGCTTTAAGTCTAGCCTTGTACCGTTCTACACTTCCATCTGCATTGAACTTAATTTTATAGACCCATTTGCAGCCTATAGCAACCTTTCCAAGAGGCAATTCAGTTACAACCCAAGTGATAGTTATCTCTAGTGCATCTATTTCAGCTTTCATAGCCTAACGCCATTCCACACATTTAATAACTTGTTGATATGTTTTGGGTTCTGTGTGTGTTGATATGGAAGTGACAAAGGCTTTATGCACATTAGACAGTTTTTTATATGATAAAGTGGCACATAAAGGAAAAGGACTACCTGATTTACCATGGTCTTTCTCCTTGTTCAACTCTTGTGAATTGGGAAGTGAGGAGGCTTGTTGGCATACAAAATCCTGCAGATATGAAGGTGATCTTCTGTCTGTGATGGACCTTCGAGGTAAGTGAGGACTTGTGAAATTTTTTAGAGGAGATTCTGTAGAGGTTTCAAGTTGGTTAGATGGACTTAATGATGCAGATGGTTGGTCTGAAGAATCTGAAGGTTGGTCATGGAGAGGAGGAGTTTGCTCAATAGAATAGCTTAGATCAACGGTTGATGGTTGAGCAAAAGGCATTTCAGTCAAGGTTGCAAAAGAGGATGCGCGATAGTGTATGTGGTTTTGCAAGGAAAGATGTTTTCATGAAAAATAGCATTCCAAGAAATAAAAACTTTGTTTGAATCCAAATCTAACAGTTTGTAACCTTTAATCCCAAAGAGATAACCTAAACACACACATCTCCTTGCTCTAGCATCAAATTTGTGTTGGTTGTGAGTGTAGAGGCAAAACCTAAACAACCAAGGACTTTTAAGATGAGAATAGGTAGGCTTAGGTTTGAAAAGGAGTTCAAAGGGTGTTTTGTGTTTTAGGAGTGGAGAAAGGTTCTGTTTATGAGATAGGTTGCTGTAAGAACAGAATCATACCAGAATTTCATAAGGACTCCACTCTGAAATCTTAAGAGATCAATCAATAGATACCAAATTATAGTACATGTACTAAATTTCTACTCGACTAAAGTATAAGAAAAGGTTTATGTAGTTATCAAATCATAGTTTGTGTATTGATGTTTACTCGACTCGAGATAAGATACTGTACTCTTAACTAAATTTGACATACTCGTGCATGCATTTCCATTTTATTTATGGTGGCTCCATGTATTAAAGCAAATCCAAGCAACAAAATTAGGGAAAAAAGTTTAAAAAATTTCACGTTTCCAAGAATTCCGAGGATCAATGAAAAATGGATACATGAAAATTGAAAAATATTTAAACATGGAGGTATATCATCATTTCACAAATGGATGAAAATGACGATTTTTTCAATGACATTTAGAAATAGGGGTGGAAATACCAAAATATGAAAGGTAAAACCGTTTTACACTGTAACAACACAGTAACATTGAAAAGTAACTTCTATCAATGCATTCAAAAGGTAGTATTAAGACTTTTTGAGTAACAGTAAGGAGAACGTAGTGCTATATTCAAAAGTTATCAAAGAAGTGCTATATCATTGGAAGGATAAAGCCAGCATTTTCCCTCAAGGCCACTTAGGTGAGTACCCGGCCGTAAGCTTCAAGATCCCGTGAGATTAGTCGAGATGCGCGCAAGCTGGTCCGAACACTCACGGTTATAAAAAAAATAATAATAAATAAATAAATAAATAAAGCCAGCATTTTGACACCCAAATGGCAAAGGAAAATATACAAGAGAAGAAAAAGGAAGGCTCCATTCAAAAATAGCTTGCGCAGTTGCCATCCCTAGAAAGTGAACAAAGGTTTCAAAACTTATGATGGAATTAATCTTGGATATAATTCAATTGCAACCAGAATTGCACACCCATAAATATTAACATTATTTTCGGGCAATATTCTTGACGTTTGTACACGAATTAGTATAGGCAATTTGAGAAGTGTCGGCTCATTTTCCAACTCCATATGGGGGAAAATGGCAGTCGTGTCACCTTCCTGCCTGAAGAGGCTTATGTTTGAAATGTTAAAAACACAAAAAATACAAATGCCAGAAGTTGCATTAGTAGTAGCAGTCTGCACCTCGAGACTTTCTTAGCCTTCCTCACCGAATTCCTTTGTGAATCGCTCATGAACATTGAGGTCAGATTTGCTCACTGTAGGCCTCTGTCTTGTGAGCACCTTATTGAAGTCTATTTTTGATATCGGAGGTGGAATGATCTGCAGAAGGCATTCATCAATAGTCAGTAAGATGTACCGAAACACCAATAAAAATAGATTCAGTTGGGATAGGATAAGAAAGGTAACTCAATTCTCTCATACTCGCATAGGGATGTAAAAATGGGTCACGTGGTCCAGGCTCGGTAAGCTAAAGCCCAACATGTCACGGCAAGGCATGCCCGCCTCTTGAGCTGGACCATGCCAAGCCTAACACTGTCCTGTCTTTTTTCAAAAGAAAAGTGGGGGAGGTGGAGTGGGGCGAAAGTCCAAGGCTCAGCATTAGCCCAATCAAACAAAATTTAAATCTCCTAGGTTCGGGCCCAACACCAGCAGGCATTACCCAGTTTACACCCCTACAGACAGGCTAAAATTCAATTTCTATTATAAACCAAGAGAATTGTCAAGTTTCATTATGTAAACCATTAATTTTGTAGGACATTTTTTAACGAAGAAAAAGTAGTCATATAACATCATAAGTTATGGCTGTGTTCAAAGTTTTGTTCTGGCCTTCCCATTCAGATGAAAATAGGACACATCATTGCCAGTATACAGAGTCTAGATATAACAAACGTAGCAACACACCTTACAATAATTATTAAAAATAAAGTATAATGGAAGTTTAATCCATAAACAATAGTTGAATCACCAATGTTAATACCTGAGAAGCAAGTCCTTGACCAGCAAGCTCTTGCATTGATATCTGGACAGCACCGGATTGCTTTGGTCCACATGGCATCCACATACCGTTTGAAGTCTTGATGAAAAACATGGCATCTTGCGTTTTCCGTACAGGCTCAAATAGGACATCCTTAACCTGTTAAACTCGTAAAATGGACATCAAAATAAGCTGCAAAAAGTGTGGGCGAGCACCCAATATCCAAAGGAGTTCTATTTAACATTGGTCACTCAATATATCAGCCACACACTTACACAAACAGAAATATCTGAACCAGAGAATCCTTCGGATTTACGAGCCATGTCTTCAAAATCTCTTTCAGTCAAGTTATTAGGGGTATCTCCTAAATGCACCTGCATAGGAGTGACAAATACACACAAAAGAGTGTGTGTTAATCTTCATTCAACTCTCTTCGTTCATTAGGCACAAGACAAGTTCTGTACCTTGAACATGTGTTGCCGTGCCTTCAGATCTGGGAGAGGGATGTAAATGCGCTTATCAAATCGTCGCCGGATAGCCTATAAGAAAAATATTTATTTGTTGAAAAATTATTGCAGCCCAACACTGTACCTGAGTAGTATTAATAGTTGTTACCTGATCAAGAGCATAAGGAGTGTTTGTGGCAGCAAGTACAAGAACTTTATCATCATTGTGGCCAACCCCCTAAAATTAATAGGAGATAAGAACCAGTATCACCAGAGAAAAGGAGAGAAAATCGATAAAAACTTTTGACTGTCATTATGAGAGACGACATCATCAACCCAAAAAAAAAATAAAAAAATCTAGTCTTATTCCATAAATTTGGGTTCAGCTCAATGAATCTTTTTTCATTACATGACATTACCTGCATCTGCACAAGCAATTCTGTTTTGATCCGTCTAGAAGCTTCACTCTCATTTCCTTCTCCACGTTGGCCACAAAGGGAATCTATTTCATCAATGAATATAATGGATGGAGAACTTTCACGAGACATTTGGAAGAGATTTGAAACTAGCTTCTCACTTTCACCCATCCACTTTGAAACTAAGTCTGAAGAAGAAACACTGCAAAAGAACAGAAGTTGGCAATTGCCAACTTAATGGCCTAAGTTCTCAATAATTGAAATATCTGAAAAAGAAAATAGCTTATGAAAGAACAAAAAGAGAATGAAGAACTCCATCCTCTTATTGCAAGCACCTGACAACATATTTGTAAACAGTGGCTATAAATTACAATAAAAAAAATATCCCTGAATGAGACACCAATTAAGCACTTTTCCTTCCTGAACGACAACAGTCAGTCGGTCTTCATGCCCTCAAACTTTTTGAAAAGTAATCCGTCACTCAAAAGAGGTTATGCCCTTGTTTGGTCCCCATTATTTGCAAATACATTTTCCTTTCTCTTATTTCAACCACACATTCTTAAATAAAATAATATAACACGCAAATCCAAAATTTTCTTTATTTTTTAACCACACATTCTCCATCAAAATATTATTCCAAAATAAATTTTGGGCAAAAAATGGGGCTCAAAAAGGCTCATATGTGAAAATGAGAACATTTAAGTTGCACCCATGGTCCTACATCCCAATGTCAGACATATTATTCAATAAAGTAAATGTATTTACAGTCTACGGATGTCAAATTTCATAATGGTAGTCTAGGAAAAGGCGGAGGTCAATTAATTGAGTAGTCAAGAAGCAATTAGACAAACTCAACTTTGAACATTCCTCACACTGAAGAGAGACAAGAAGCATTACAGACATGAGTTTGGCTTTATAGTATTCCATTCAAACTGCCATCACCAGTCTCTCTAATCTAAACTCAAGCAAGAATTGGTGGAATCGTGGAGGATTCACTACATTGTGAAAAATGTGCACAATCATACCCATCACAATGTGCACGACGAAGGAATCTCAAGCTAAGACCTTTTACTAGGAATGTCCAGCAGACACCCTTTCACACATCACAATCCTTCAAAACCCTGCCTGGAAGAGCCCTCACAAAACCACAAAAATAACCAAAGACTTATCTCCAAATGCATGTGCTACAGTCATTAATGCGCCCCCACAATCTACTCCAGGAATTTACATCCATCTAGGTTAATACACATGAGGGCTCAAGACAATAGGGTAACAAACAGTCTCGGGGACCCAATAAAAAAGACCACACACAATTTTAATTTTTTTTTTTGTTGTGGAGGACAGAAATTATATAGGAAGAGGATAAAATGTTGCCAAAAACCACAAGTGCCTGGCCCAATACTAGTTCCTGCATTATGGGTTATTTCCTGCCCCCATACCCAACTTAACATTCCTTCTTGATCCTCAATCTCTCTAGCACTCCTCCAACACTGGTAACTAATACAAACATAAAACATGCTGAAAATAATTGGAAAGCAATATAATGGATGAACAAAAAAAGGTGAGTTAGATGCCAGTACCATTCTTCAGGCTAGGCTATTATATTTAAAAGCAAAAACATAGCCATGAATCTATAACCATTATAAATGAACCTAGGTAATTAAATAGTATCATGCTCTCAACATGCACTTCACATGCAGATTATAAGCCTGCCATCATAAGACTTGGAGAATACAATCAATTTTCTCTTTTCAGTTGGAAGGTCCTCGCATATTAAACTCAACAAATAAATGAGAACTTGTTTATGAACATGGCATTGAGCAACAGATATTCACGTGTTCTTAAAATGCCAACAACAGCCAATATCAAAATATTTACTTGAAAACAGTGTCAAAATGAAGTAGCAGATGGAGAATAATGCTCCCTTGGTCGTGAAAAATATTTGACCAGATGTAAAGTAAAATATTTTTGGAACTCTTAAGTCTAGACGAAGACATGAACATGAATGATAAATTAACGCTTAGTAGTAATAAATACAATATGCAAGGGCAGCATCACATATTAAGTATTTCTGCAGAAGAAATAAGACTATTTGAGGATAGACAAGTAACCTGAAAAAGGTTGAGTCAGCTTCAGTAGCAACAGCCTTAGCTAAATATGACTTTCCTGTTCCAGGTGGACCATACAAAAGGAAAGCCCTCCATGGGCGCCTCTTGCCTACAAGGACGAGAAATCATAAATCAAATTGGAATATGTAAATGTATCTGTCCTATATTTTTTCCTCCAAAACCATGATCAATAAGAGATTAGCTGATAAATTGGCACGAATAAGATTTGACATTTATGCTTTCTTCATCTTTCTTTTTCTTTTATCTTCTATTTTCTGGGTAGGAGAGAGGGATCAGGTTGTCAGCACTGAACTATCTACATGAGGAGCAATTCATTGTAGGGTAGGTAAAGGGCAAGTTTGCTCAAATTCTTTAAAAATAATCGAGTGATATAATTGGAAATTTCAAGTTTCTCGTTGTGAAAATGTGTTTTGAACATCATCTAGAAGCTACTCCTGAACCCAGTTTCTCCCAAGTTTTCTCCTCACCTCTCAGCAGGGTTTTTCTTTCTCTGAGTATTTTCTATTTTATGTATGCACTAATTAAATTTTTTTTCAGGAACTCTACTCACAGACAAAGGCAGGAATCCTGTAAGCACTAGAAGAACTATACTGAATACGCAACCACGAGCAAACCAAATTTCTTCTTAAGGTTTTCCTGTCCAGAGACACTCATTCATATTCACTGCAAACTGAGAAATGTGTCTCAGCTCCCCAGGCTTGAACTAATTTAGTCATTCTTCAATTTTAATTATCAAAATATGGGGAACCCGTAATTTCTTGTCCAGGGAGAACTAGCAAGCCACAAAGCATTATAGAACTTGATATGGCATTTCTAGTAGTGCTTGTGGAACAGTATGGACCAGCAGGAAAAGGGAATATATTGAATCTTATTGAACCGCCACAGTAATAACTTACACATATAAGTATGCATCTACCAGTTTGGGTTTTAAGAGATGCTGTGCAAAAAAGAAGCAAACTTCTCCGGCCTGAAGTGCTAAAAATCATCTACAGAAAGAACTCGTGCTGCCTAACTGCTCTCATATATGTAGTTTTTCCCCCAAATAGAATCTTACCCATGGAACTCCGGAACAGACTTAATGTCCAAGGTAGTATAACAATCCAGCTGTGTGCATCCCTCATGCGAATATTGAGATGGTAACCAATGCCATAGTCAGAAGAAATATATAAAGGAAGCAGCCCCTGCCCTTAGTCTTAAAGCTATAAATCATCTAGTATTATCTAAAAGATATGAGATTTGATGCCTCTCATATCCATCCACCTCATCACAGCTCAATAGATCTCAACTGCAAAGACAAAAATCATGCTTGCAACTAAACTAATCACAAATTTACTAGTGCAGTCTGAAGTGGATAGTGTGGCAATAGAAATGAGAAGAGCAGAAAACATCTAAGAAGTATTAAGTAATTGATTGGGAAAAATTGGACAAGTATGTGATAATGATTCACAGTTTGAGATATTTATAACAATAAAGTCTGAACCAAATCAAACAGCACCTAGTCCACCCATGCTCAAACACAACAATCTAGCCATACTATCTGGAAAAAAAATTTGTAAAATGCAGTGTTGCATTTAAGGATATGTCCTAGTAATCATACTGAAAATTTTACTTTATTTCACTTCTTCACAAGTAAATTTGTGATGTTTCCATGCGAGGCAAAAGAAATAATGACTAAAAGATTTAACATCCATTTTGCAATCTAAACAACAGATGGAGCTGAATTCCAATTGCTAACACCAGATATCATCAAATAAAATAAAACTCAATGAACTCTAGCTCTTAATTCCATTAATTCGATATATGACAAATACAACTAATCTAATCACTATTCCTCCTCCGTCCTCCCATCATTTTGCTATTTGTTCAACTAATTTAAGTGAAGCTTCTCATTACTCACCACCGATCTCAACCATATAATCAAGCCTTTAATTGAATAAACTTCAAAATAATTAAATTCTTCAATTGCAAATACATAACCACATACACACAAATAACCATTGAAAAACCGTTGACCAAAACAAAAGGGCCAAAAAAAGTGAATTACCAGTGAAAAACTGAGGGAACTTGACAGGCAAGATGACGGCCTCCTGGAGCGCCTGCTTAGCGCTTTCCAATCCCGCTACATCATTCCACTTAATATTAGGCTTCTCCCTGATAATAGCCGAATTCAACCCAGACCTCAGCTTCTCCTTATCCGCATCGTCCCCATCATTCCCATCCTTCGGCTTGGTCTTAGGCCGAGTAGCCACAGCCGCATCCCCATTAGACGCTGGCCCCGACCCGCCCTCATCCAACACGGCCCGGATCTCCTCCGCCCGGCGCAAGTACTCCGTAAACTTCTGAGTAATCGCCTCCTTTATTTTTGGGTTCTTTTCATACTTTAAATGGGTCCTAAAATATTCCAAAGCGTTCATATACAGAGGGAAGGCCTTGGCGTAGTTCCCCGCGTTGTCCTCCACCACTGCCTGCCGCACATACTCGATCGCTTGCTCCTTGAAATTACTGTACATGTTAAATCATAAACAAAACAAAAAAAAATGCACTCAATTATTTATATATATCCCTGTAAAGAAATTTTGGCCTCTTGATTTATTGAGATGTGTATTGATAGATCCAGAATTTGGGTTGTTTTCCAATAAGAAATTCAGCTCTTTGATTTTCTGGTTTTGGAATTACTTAGGGTTGAAGTTTGAATTGGTTTATTGGGGATAATACGTGTGTTAAAATCTGGACACAAATTTCTACGGAAAGAGCCCTGGCCAAAATACTCGTGGTTCGAACTTACTGTCGGGTTAAGAAGAGTAACAGGGTTTGATGGTTTAAAAAAGTTTAATAACACAAAACGTTCGACATTTCTTGTTAAAAAGTCCCAACATTTCATTTTTTACATTTTCGTCTTTATTTTAATGTTTCATTACAGGAAACATTGTTTTCACCATTTTTTTAACGTAAAATGACCAATATACCCTTCTATTTAAATAAAACAAAAAAAAAAGAATAAAAATAAAGAATAAATTACAATCTTACTCCTAAACTTTTTTAAAAAATGCAAATAAGTCCAAATAAATTATTAAAATATTAAATATAACCAAAAATAAAAATACAAACTATTTATCTCTCCTCTTCTTCTCCTCCCTCTCCCTCAGCCTCCACCACCACCAAGTTTCGCGAACCGCAGGTTTGGCTTCTGAGGTACTTCCCCTAATTCTTAGGCCGACGCTCGAACAACTGGCATACACGCACGCTATGAGTAGGATGTTAGGGAGAATACTTGCATACGATTATATCATTAGTACACTCTTTGGTAAAATAGGCATCACGCTTAAATGTAATCATGTCTGCCGTGCCGAATGGGGAGATGAGCATTCTCACTGCGTGACATTCTCCCCAATTCGAATTCGCTTACGTCCTCGTAGCAAGAAGTGAGTGTCGCATCAACACGCATTTGTCTCATTGCAAGAATAACAACGGCACCACCTCTACATGATCGGGAATTCACAATCCC